>CAUYUJ010016108.1:0-122500 GCA_963575745.1 Prorocentrum cordatum
GACATCCCCAGGCCTCTGGGCTGTGTTCTTGGGACCCCCGACCTTACGATTTCTCGCCCAAAAATTTTTCGCCCAACAACGACCCATCCCCGCCACCTGGCCCTTACCTGGCCACCACCCCCCCACGACATCCCCAGGCCTCTGGGCTCTGTTCTTGGGACCCCCCACCCTACGATTTCTCGCCCAAAAACGATCCATACCTCCCACCTGGCCCCCACCTGGCCACCACCGCTCCCCACGACATCCGCAGGCCTCTGGGCTGTGTTCTTGGGACCCCCGACCCTACGATTTGTCGCCCCAAAACAACCCATACCCCCCACCTGGCCCCCACCTGGCCACCACCCCCCCACGACATCCCCAGGCCTCTGGGCTGTGTTCTTGGGACCCCCGACCTTACGATTTCTCGCCCAAAAACCTCCCACACCCCCCACCTGGCTCTCACCTGGCCACCACCCCCCCACGACATCCCCAGGTGTCTGGGCTCTATTCTTGGGACCCCCAACTCGACGATTTCTCGCCCCCGGGAAAAACGACCCATTACCCTCCGGCTGGCCTTCCACTGGCCACCACCCCCCACGACATCCAGGCCTCAGGTCTCTCTGTTCTCGGACCCCGGACCTACGATTTGTCGCCCCAAAACAACCCATACCGCCCACCTGGCCCCCACCTGGCCACCACCCCCCCCCCCCCCCCTCCCCACGACATCCCCAGGCCTCTGGGCTGTGTTCTTGGGACCCCCGACTTTACGATTTCTCGCCCAAAAACAACCCATACCGCCCACCTGGCCCCCACTTGGCCACCACCCCCCCCCCACGACATCCCCAAGCCTCTGGGCTCCGTTCTTGGGACCCCCGACCCTACGATTTCTCGCGACATCCCCATCCTTGCCAGCATGCCTCTCCTACTCTCCCGGCAACATGCTTCGCGTCGTCGATGCTTATCGTCTTGCAGCTTGCGGTGTTGTTCTGCCCTGCCGTCCCACATCTTTTCAGAGAAACAATCTTTCTGTTGCGCCTTCTCGCACGCTACACACGTTCTCACTTCCTTCCTCCCTGCAGCGACGCACTGCTTGCACTTACGATGCAGATCTGCCACGCCGTTCCACATCCAATCAGAAAACCAATCTTGCCGGTGCGCCTTCTCGCACACCGCGCACGTTTTCATGTCCTTCTTCGGCGCAGCGACGCAGCGCTTGCACTTGCGGTGCAGATCTGCAACGCCGTTCCACATCCAATCCGAAAAACAATCTTGCCGTTGCGCTTTCTCGCACACCACGCAAGTTTTAATGTCCTTCCTCGCCGCCTGATCCCGCTCTGCTGCTGCAGCGTTTACGCATTCCCTACATTGCATCGACGCTTTCGGCGCGTTCTTCAGCATGTACTCTGAATCCCGCTTGGGAAAAAAGAGTTGCCGACCATCGAAATCCGCCGACCCCTTGTGGGTCTCTAGGCGTGTGAGATTGTTCCCCCCCCATAATCCCCCCCCAGGGACCCCGAACCGGAGATTTGACCCCCCTTCCCCGGGCCCGGTACGAACGCGCCACGGGAGGGCAGAGGGCTCCAAAACGACCCAAGAGGGCACCTTGAAGCTTCCCAGACGGTCCAAGAGGCCTCCAAGATGCCCCAAGAGGCCGCCTAGACGCCCCAAGAGGCCTCGAAGAGGCTCCGAGAGGCCTCCAAGACGCCCCAAGAGACCTCCAAGACGCCCCAAGAGACCTCCAAGAAGCCTCCAAAGAGGGCCCCAAGAAGCCAAAATCGTTGATTTTCATTGTTTTTTCAATGTTTTTGGCATTTTCACCTTTTCGGCTTGCCGACGCTCCACGACCGCCCAAGAGACTCCCAATACCGCTCCAAGACGGCCCAAGAGACCCCCCACGACGCCTCCAAGACGGCCCAAGAGGGCCCCCAGACAGCGCAGGAGGGCCCCCAGACGGCCCAAGAGCCGCTCAAGCAGCCCAAGAGGCTACCGAGGCGGGCCCAAGAGGGGCTCCTGAGAAAGACCACGAACGGAAAAATCCAGCCTTCCGCCCCAAGAGGGCCCCAGGACGCCCCACAGAGGCCCCAAGACCTCCCCAAGAGGGCCCCAAGAGAACAAAAAGAGGCCCAAAAGAGGCCCTCAATCGGCCCCCGAGAGCCTTCGAAACAGCCTCCAAGAGGCCGGCGAGAAGCCCCCCCCCCAAGATCCCAACGGTTATCCCCGAACGCACCGGTTTTTGGATCCCGAGGGAAACAGGCCACGGACTGGACCCCAGGGCTTCCCCCCTGGACCAACGCTTCACACCGACCCGTCCGCTGAAGGCCCCCCCGTCCCCCGCTAAACTCACCAGGGGGAGATTGGCCCTCCCTGGGCTCGCTCCAGAGCTCCACGACACCCCCTGAGGCCTCTCAAGAAGCCCCCAAGACAGTCCAAGAGGACCCCGCCTCGCCGAAAGACGGTTCCAAAACGCCCAAGATGGCATCCAAACAACCCAAGATGCCCTCAAGCCGCCCCAAAAAGCCTCCAGAGGCCACCCGCGACCGAGCGATAGACGCTAAAGAAAAAAACAAGGGGGCCGAAAAGGGCCCCAGGAGGGGCCCAAGAGCGCCCAAGAGCGCCCCAAGAGCGCCCCAAGATAACCCCAAGAGGCCCAAAGACGGCCTCCAAGAGGCTCCAGAGAACACTCCCAGACCCCACGCCCTACGCCTCCGGGCCTCCGCCCCCCTCCCCGTGCTCCCTCGCCGTCCTCCCTAGGACCTCCGACGTCGCCGGGGCGTCGGGGGTCACAGATTCGGCGTAGTCTGGTCGTATCTGTGACCCCAACATGCCGTTGTCCGAGCTGTTCAGGACCGGACATGTCTGAGCCCAGAGTTGGAAGGATGCCTCAGGCGAAACGAGCCGCCTCGTGAGCGGCATCTCTGAGCCCGGAGTTGCGATGATGTGTCAGGCGAGACTGGCTGGATCACCTCAGGTCAGGGCGTAGCTGAGCCCAGAGTTGCGAGGACGTTTCAGGCTCAGGCCAGACTGGCTGGACCACCTCAGCCCACGGCAGATCTGAGCCCAGTATTCCGAGAATGTCTCAGGCGTCGTCGTCGTCGACGCCATCATCGTCGTCATCGTCGTCGTCGTCGTCGTCGTCATCGTCGTCCGTCTCCTCCTGCCATAGCAGGCCAAGAATGCTACGTAGATGCAATCATGCGATACATATCACACGGAACGTGCCCCGGGGCCAGAAAACGGCCCCGGGGCCAGAAAACGGCCCCGAAGAATACAATCCGAGGCCGAGTGTCAACCAAAACAGGCGAGACCATTTGTTGATGAGAAATTGCTGCTCAAGGGAGAGAGAGAGAGAGAGAGAGAGGCGGAATCTAACACACGCACACACAACACGCACACACACACACAAGCGCAGTCAACCCAAGCTCCCGTTCGTCCCGTGTCGCGTTCACGCTGCAGTGCTGCCCGCATCGTCATCTACTCAAACTGAATACCACCCTCCTCTCTCCCCCGCAGTTGCGGGAACCGCTCGCAACGACCCGGACAACAAAGAAAACACAAGACCCCATTTGGGGTCGGCGGCAGAGGCGGCAGCCTTTAAATATTAATATTAATGGTGCTACTGCTAATAATAATGCTAATACAAATAATAATAATAATAATAAGAATACCAATAATAATACTAATAATCTTGATGAGAGTAATGATAATAATAATGATAATAATAATACTGCTACTACGACTAATAATAATATTTATAATAATAAGAATACTACTCATAATAAGAAGAAGCATAAGAAGAATAATAATAATAATCGGCATAATGATAAACACGCCCCCAGACCGTCGCCCCCCAGGGAAAAGAGGAGGAGGAGGAGGTGGAGGAGGACGACGACGACGAGGGAGGAGGAAGGCGAGGGAGGAGAGGGAGGAGGAAAGAGGAAAAAACTGAGCACGATCACCACTCCGCAGCGGGACGCCTGCACCGTCAGGAGGGCGGGGACAACAAAAGAAGGAGGAGCAGGAAAGAGGGCGGGGACGAATGAGGCGAGTGCGAGAAGGGAGAGGAGGAGGGAAGAGAAATGCCATCGTCATCATCATCATCATCATCATCATCATCATCATCATCATCATCATCAGCATCATCGTCATCATCAGCAGCAGCAGCAGCAGCAGCATCGTCCGTAGCCATTTTGGCTCAAGGCCATGCATTCCCAGCGGGTGCAAGTCCCACGGGGGCGCTGTGAGCACTTTGGGGAGTGCTGGCAGAGCCAAAATCTTTCGACCTACATTCTGCGAGCTGGCAGGGTTTCTGTGCGAACCACTGCGCATTGTCATGGGGGGCAATGGACGGCGTGGTGGACAGGACAGAGACTCGAAGTGCTCGAAATGCGAATACGAGTGGACCTGGAATTCCCGCACCTGCTGCTACAACTGCGGCCGCCGCTTGGCTCCGCCTGCCTCTCCGGCGAGGGCGTCCGAGGGAGCGTGGGCGGGCCCCGCCGATGGAGCCGCGGGGGCAGCGCCTGCCCCTCCTCCCCGGGCCGCCGCTCGGGCGGACCGGCAGCCCGGCAGCCCCCCCTCGCCAGGGTGGCCGCCCGGGCCAGACCGCGCGGAGGAGGCGCTGCTCGAGACCGTCCAGCGGCGGAGGGAGGAGCTCCCGAAGTCTGCGGGCGCCGCCCTCGAGAGCCTCGAGGCAGCGCTGCAGCCCGCCCCCGCGGCCGCCAGGGAGGCGCTGCCCGACGAGGCGGCCCAGCGCGCGTGGGGCGCCGCCCGACGGGCCACCGAGGCGCTCAACGAGGCCACGGGCGCCACTGAGCAGGCTCGCGCCTGGCTGGCGCAGCGCGAGGAGAATGAGGGCACCCTCGCCGCGGAGTACGCGGCGGCCCTCGACGAGCAGACGCGTGCGATCACCCGCGCCAAGGGCTGCCTCGACAGGCGCGACCAGGGCTCCGCCTCCGCCTCCGTCTCGGTCAACATCCCCTCGGTCCTCGCGGGGCGCGATGGCCTCGCGTTCGAGCTCGGGAGCGCCTTCGACTTCGAGGGCGTCGTCTTGTCCGGGGTTGAGCGCGCCGAGTGGGGGCACGCGCTCGAAGAGTTCAAGGCCGACTTCTCCGAGCAGGTGGAGTCCATGTTCAAGCCTGCGGCGGAGGAGCTCAGCCGCCGCCGCGAGGCCCCGGCTAAGCTGCAGGAGGATTTCCGCCTGTAGACGAAGAAGCGCCGCTGCGGGGAGACTATTGATGTTGATGCTGCTGTCGAGCCTGCTGCTGAAGGGGCTGGCGCTGCAGGCGCTGGCGACGCCAGTGGCGCGGCAGGCAAGGGCAAGGGAGCCAGCGGGGGCGCCGATGGCGGCGCGGACCCCCAGCGCGGCGCCTCTGCGGACGGCGCTGCGAGCGGCACAGCCCCCGCCCGACCTGTTTGAAGGCGAGCCTGTCCCGAGAGCGCCTGGACGAGCTCAGGGCCGCTGCCAAGGCCGACCGCGAGGCGAGGAGCAAGGCCCCAGCGTCTCCCTAGCACGGGGCGCCGCCGTGGTGGACGGCGAGCAGATCAGCCCTTCACGTTCGTCACCGCAAACGGCTCGGGCTGGGGGCCGCTCGCGGCGATGTGGGGGCGCCCGCATGGCGAGGCGCAGGAGGTCGTGAAGGGGGCCCATGCTGGGCAATGCTGGCTGGCGCAAGAGACCCGCCTCAACCCTGGAGGTGCCGCTCGCGAGGAGCAGCGGCTACGCCGCCAGGGTCTCAGAGGGGACCTCGCGCCTGGCACCAGCAGGCAGGGCAGCCTGGACGTGCAGCAGCGGCGAGCCGCGTCTGGGGGCACTGGAATTGTGGTCAGGTCGGGTCGAGGCGCGGCCCAGCCTCTACCGGCTACGGCCACAGCCGCCGCGGAGCCCGGCAGCAGCTCGCAGCGCGTCTCCAAGGGCCGCTGCACTTGCCTCCACATCGAGGGCGTCAAGAGACGCGGCATCCTGGCGGCCAGCATCTACTTGGACAACGATCACCTGGGGGAGTCGTCGTGGAGCGTGCTGCGCGACCTGGGCCGCGCCCTCAGGGCGTCGGGGAGGTCGTTCGTGGTCGGGGGCGGCTTCAACGTGGGCCCCGACATCTTCACCGACAAGGCGCGGTACTGGCTCGAGGGCGTGCGCGGCCAGGTAGTCAGCAACGTCGACGACCAGGGCACATGCTCCTTTGCCGAGGATGCGCCGCCGTCGGAGTTGGACTTCTTCATCGCGTCGCTTGACCTGGTCCACAGGGTCAGGAGCTGCAAGATCATTGACGTTCCTGCCTTCAGGCCGCACCGTGCTGTCGCCCTCGCGGTGAAGCAGGGAGGCGAGGAACCGTGGGAAAGGCGCCTAGCTGCCCCGAGGCCCTTTCCCAAGAAGAAGCCTGTGGGGCCTGTGCAGGAGGCCCTGCAGGTGGATGCTGATGTTCAGGCCCTATGCGAGAGGGCGGGCTCCCAGGACGAGTTGGACAAGGCCTTCCTGGGGATCATGGGCCACGTGGAGGAGGAGCTGCTCCAGGTCGTCCACATCGACCCTGATGTCGCCCACAAGATGGTGGGGCGAGGATGCGAGGCCCGCTGCAGCTGGAGGAAGCCCCCGCGCGATCCTGGCGGGCGGCTCCAGCCCAAGGCGCGCGGCGAGGCGAGGCCTCTCCAGGCTATGGCGCAGTGGCTGCGCAGGTGGGCCGTCGGCGCGCTCCCCGACGCAACGCATCGCGGCCTGCCTCCCAGCTGGCAGGCCGTGAGTCCGACGGCCCCTCTGGCGCCCCTCGCAGCCCGAGCGGCCTGGGCCGACGCCTTGGAGGCAGAAGCCAACGCGCTCACCGACGCATTCCGGTCGAGCTAGGCCTAGGGCTTCGCTGAGTGGATCGCGCGCTCCATGCAGGCTGGGGGCGGCGCCGTCCATGCGTGCCGCCGAGGGCCCCAGGGCTGACTGCCTGACGACCGCGGGGCCCCGAGTAGTAGCCGTGCCTGTGAAGTAGCAGCGTTCATCGCGATGGCCGTCGTCGCCCGCCCCGTCGCCGACGGCGACCCCGCCCCGATGCCTCCCCGCAGAGCTGCAGCTGGCGGGAGGCGAGCTCCAACGCCCTAGGGCCGCTGATCTCCAGCTGGTCAGAGCACGTTGCTGTCTCAAAGATCTCGCCAAACTCCAGGCGCGACGACGCCGCGACCGAGGTCGTCGAGAACATGGATATGGATATATCTATATATATATAATATATATGTGTATATATATATATAGAGAGAGAGAGAGAGAAAGAGAGAGAGAGAGAGAGAACAAAAAAAAGACAGACAGCGAGAGAGAGAGAGAGAGACAAAAAACAACAAAACAAAAACAAAAAAACAGAAACATAAAAAAGAAACGACTGAGCGACCACCACTGCGCGCCACGCCCGAGAGCGCTGCCACCGTTCTCGAACATGAACTGAGCGACCCAATTGGTCGTCCGAGGTCCCGAGGCGGGCCAGTCGCCCCAGCGCCGCGCCCCCCCCGCGGGCGCCTCGTGGGCGCCCCGCGCGGCGCGCGTGCCCAGGTCTCGCCTCGTGCCCGCCCCGTGGGCGCCTTGTGGGCGTCTAGTCTAGTGCGCTGGGTGGGTTTGCTGAGGTTTCGCCTCGTGCCCGCCGCGCGGGCGCCTCGGTGGCGGTGGTGCTGGTGGTGGCGCGGCGGTGGTGGCGACGGCGGCGGCGGTGGGGGGCGGGGGTAGCGGTGGTGGCAGCGGCAGCGGTGATTGCGGTGACTGCGGCGGCGGCGGTGGCGTGCGCTTGGTGTTTGGTGCTGGGTGTTGGGCGGCAGTGGCGGTGATGGTGGTGGTGGGCGGTGGCGGCGATGGCGGCAGTGGCGGTGGCGTTGGCGGTGGTCGCGGTTGGCTGTAGCAAGCAGCGAATGCCGGCGGGCGGCAGCGGGCGGCGGCGGCGGCGGCGATGGCGGCGGCGGAAATCCTGCGCCGCAGAATCATCGCCCCTTGCTCCGCTTGGGCTGCGCCGCGCGCGTGGCGCGCCCAGCGAGACTTTCCTTTCCGCTCGGGGCGCGCGCTGAAGCATCTCGTGTTCTCACTCGCCACGTTCGACGCGTTTTCGAGCATTTCGCGCCCTCGCTCGCGCATCGGACTCCGCAGAATTTCTCGCGCACGTGCTCTGCTATCGCAATTATCATGGGCCCGGAACGAAAATGCAGACCGCCGCGAAAGCCGCGAGGGGGGCCGCGGACCACTGGCAACCGAGCTCATAAAGGCGGCGCCCCACATCGGCCACGCCCTCCCCCCGATCCGGTTTGTCGGCCCTTCGGCTGCACGGCCTGCACCCCGCCCCGGGGCGGCGGATGCCCGCGCGCGGCCTTGCGCTGACGGAAGCATTCGAGCGTCTGCGGCCCCCGGCCACGGCATGGCGCCTCGGGGCGGCTCACAAGATGCGATTCGATTACCAAATTTTCCCAGGTCGTAGAAACGGGCTTTCGGCCGCCCCGCTGGCGCCCAGAGGGCGGCGTCGGACGCGGCGCCCCTCCCCCCCGCCCCCCCGCCGCGCTCGCCCATGCTGGCGGCGGGGAACCGCGCGTTGGTGGAATGTCTTTTCGCGGCGCGAAAATCCGCAGGCGGAGTTCTGCCGGGGGGGGCAGGGCCCGTCGTGGCCCTCGCGTGCGGGTTTGTCCTCAATGGTGGAATGCGCGCGCCCGTGGCCCTTAGCCCAGCGCGCGCCCCCCCTCGCAGTCCTCGGGTGTTCTCTTTACTTCAGGCGCGGAGGGCGGGCGGCGGCGGTTGGGCGGCGGCCCGCGAAGGCGAAACTCGCGCTGCTACTGGCCGCTCAGGAATTGGGGGTGGAGGAGGAGAGTGCGTCGGGTCAGCTCGACGTTTTTCGATGTTCACGATGAACGCCGGCTCCAAGAGCTAGAGCCGTGCCCCCCCGCCCCCGAGCTCATCCCCATCCTCTTCCGGCCCCGCCGTCCGCCTCGTCGTGCTCGCATTCCGTTTCGCCCTCGCGAATTTGACACACTCATTGCCGCTCGCTGTTGGTCCGTAGCTCCTCCTCGGCCTGCCGAACAGCGCGCTCATCGAGCGCATGGCCCTCGTAAAATGGGCGCAGCGAGCGCCGGCTGGCGCGCGCTTCGACAACTGATTCAACGCCCCATCGCGCCATGCGGCACGAAGTGTCGGCGGCCCATGGTCCTTCTGTGAAATGGCCGCGCGCGCGGCTGCGCGCGCTGTCGGCTAGGGATCAGTGCCGGAGGCCCTTGATGACAGCAACGCTCCCCGCGCATCCCTCGGAACATCTCGCTGCGTCGACGGGGGGGGGCGCTCGGGGGCAACCGGATTAATGCCAGACGCCGCGCGGAACGACCGCGCGCATATGCCCGAGCATGCAATGACCCCGCCAGCCTCGCCCCGCAGCGCGTCAACAAAACGCCGCCGGAAAACGAATATCCATGAATCTCTGCCCAGCGCAACTTCAGAATTAGAGCCGACCGAGCACCAATCTTCCATGTCGCGAATGCTCGCGCTCGGGTGCGAATCCCGCCCTCGAGAAATTCCTTCGAATAGAAATCGCACAGCTCAGCTTCTACCATCATAACTGAACGATCCACTCGCACCTTCTCGTGGGCAACTGGGTCTGCCCAGGCATTGGCATCGATCAGAGTCCAAAGTAGCGCGCCCAGGATATGCAGCATAACTCCAAGCGACACGGCATGGACCCAATCGATGACCAAAGATGCTCCGGGTGTCACCCCGATTCCCGAATGTCGGAGAAAGCAAAAAGTTCCGGCGGTGCGCCATGCTGTATTTTGAATGTCTCAAAAAATAGCCTTACGGGGGCAGCTCCGGTTGAAAACATTGCCTGCGTCGGGCACATCCACGCGAGGTTTTAAGCGGTCGCCCCGTTAAAGACGCGGCTCGGGCACGTCTTGCAGCGAGCACCTCCGGATAACCATATCTGCGCGACGATCGCATGAGAAGCTTGCCAATATGTCCCCCGCGAGTCGCAGCGCACTGGGCCCGCCGCAGTTTCGCGCTCTGCACGCGCGCTGAAATAACTTGCCCTCGTCTTGGCTGTCCACGAGAGATTGAGCGCGCTAAGTCCTCGCAGCTCGTAGAATGATTATCTCTTGCACCCGCGCGTCGGGCACGGGCGCGCGCCGCGGTGCCAATCGAGGAAACCCAGGGCGTGGACAGATTCAGCCCAATCGCTTTTTTCGAAAAGGATTGCGCTAATGACGCCACGTGGCTCGCCTGTTACAAAGTTTCCAAGGCCGTCGAGCCGGGCGCCGCCGCGGCGCGCGCAGGTGCTCGCCCTTCGCCAGACAGGGGGGCCCCCGTGCAGTGCCTGAAATTCCTGGAAGCCACGAGCAACAAGATCTGGAGCCGCATCTGCATGCTTCGCTTCTTCGAAGGCTTACGGGCAGGCACCTACCTCGAACGCGGCTCGCTGGGCGCCAGGCGAGCAGCCCGCCGTTGAGCGCGCCCCGTATGAAGTCGATGTAGCTGGGGCGGCTGAAGCGCAGCTGTAGGTCCACATGCGAACCGACGTACTCGAGACCGCGCTCCGCTCCCCACTGGTTGTCACCCTGTGCTGGTCATTGTCAGAATATACGCTCATCTTCGCGGCCTCTGGCGGCGGCGCTTCGGAACGCGGGGCGAGGGCGCGCCCGCCCCCGGGGATCGACGCCAGTGCGCGGTCGCAGGGTGCCGCAATCAAGTCATCGCCCCCGCCGCGGGGAAAGCTGCTCCCGAGAGGCGCGCGCGCCGCCTCCTCGTCGGAAGCCGCCTCGGGCGGCGGCTGGAACGAGGCGACGAAGTCATGCAGGTGGCCCGCGGCGGCGCGTTGCCCAGCAGTCGAAAACTTCGCGCCGGGCGCGAGGGGGCCCGCCGGCCAATCGAGGGCCCAGATGCTCTCGTTCACCTCGTCAGCGACGCGCCGACGGGTCTGGGTCCGCCGTCGGACGCCGCGAGAAAGGCGACTGCCAGCGCGAGGCCCCTGAGGAACGCACGGAAGAGGAAGAAGCTCTCGCGGAACATTCGCGGTCTTCGGCCACGACGCCGGAGAGGAAGCCCAGCTGGCTGGCTGGGAGCGCCCTGGACCTCGGCCCCTCCTTCTGGCAGCCACCCTGGCCATCTTCTTGGGCCCTCAGGCGTCTTCCTCAACCTCAACGCCTCGTTGCGCTTGCGCAGCTCCTAATGCGCCGACGCCTCGTCTCGAGCCCAGTCGGCCACCTGCTTAACGAGGGCTCGGCGCGACCAGCGCCCTGCCACTGCCCAGCCCCCACCCCGCGCAATCATCTGTTCCTGCGTGGTCGGGGCCACCGGGAGAGTTCGCGCGCGCCCGCTCGATCAGAATGGCCCTGCGCCCGAGGGCCCCCGGTGGGACCAGCGCGGGGATGTTGAGCTGGTCGACCTCAGCTGCCGTCTCGAGAACCTCCATGATGCAGAAATGCTCTTGCAACGAGCGGTCACCTCCGCAGTTCAGCTGGTGGACAGACAGACAGACAGACAGGCCCGCACTCCAGCCCCTTGGGGGCGGTCCTCTAAGAGGGCAGGCGCATGGGACACACGGTCCCCCGCACTGGGAGAGACTACTGGGTTGTCGCTGCATTGACAGATGTGGGAAAACTTAATAAAAATACGCCAGGCTCAGAAACTACCTCGTCGCAAACCCATCCTCTAACTCATTCCGCGCCTCGTGTGATAATGCATAGATTTGCCGCGAAGTGTAAATACCTTGCGTGTAGATGTACTCGCGGACGTCGTCATCCCAGCGTCTCTTCGGTCTGCCGGTCGCACGACGCGCAGATATAGAAGTCAACGCCGGGTCCCAGTGCATCGCTTGCGAAGCCCAGCGGTCCGTATCCATGTTTGCCACTCGAAAAGCCCATCGCCATGTGCGTCGTCTCTGCTGGTGCACCCATGGCTCCATACGTGCTGTCTGCAGGTGTTCCTCTGTAGCCCTCGTCGCTCTTCGAATGAAATCGGCCCGAGGCTCCAGACGCGTGCTTTCCGAAGCGCCCGATGATGTATAGTCCTGCTCCAGCTCTGGGCTGCTGTCCACGTCGGCACAATCAACATCAGCGTTCTCCACGCCTTCCGTTTGAATTGTTTTTCGCTTTGCTCCCAACATATGCCTGAGCATCCTCCGTTGCACACATGTAGTTTGGTGCTCCACGTCGCATGTCATAGGCCACACTTCGCTTCCATACAGTAGCGCTGGTGCCACCGTGCTGTCAAGCAGCCGGATACGATCCTTGAGAGGATATGATCGGCTGGTCAGTTCTTGCTTATGTAAACCATATGCTGCCCATGCTTTGCGGATTCTGTTGTTGAGTTCACATTCAAAAGGCTTGTCGCAAGATACGAGACGCCCTAAATATTTGGTAGTTGATGTCCTTGGAATAATCTCGATTTCCAAACCATTTACGCGCACCGAGCCCGCCGCTTGTCTCCCGGACTTCCTGCTCGCATTTGTGAATATCTTTGTCTTGCCAGGGTGTAAAGATAAGCCCACGTCGGCGGTATATCTCTGGATGTCGGACAGCATCTGCTTGATTTGGTGCAATGTGGGTGCCGCGGCGAGCGCGTCATCTGCGAAACGCAAATTTGTGAGCATTTTGCTGTTCAGCGGGTCCAATCGTAAGCCGTTGCGTTTTCTATACCACTTTTTTGCATGGCTGGAGACAGTGTTCAAGTAAAGCGTTGAATAACAAAGAAGATAAGGGATCGCCCTGCTTTGTCCCACGTTGTATATTGAACTCGTCGCTGAGCACGTCTGTCCGCGCGCGCCGACGTTGATCCGCACACAGAGAGCGAAGCAGCTCAATACACGGTTCCGGAACACCCTGGCCACGGAGCGTTTCCCACAGAGAACCCTGTTCAGCCGTATCGAACGCCATCTTGAAGTCCAGTGCGCAATACCATACTGTTTGTTGAAATTCGTCGGCCTTCTCCTGAATACATGACATAGTGAATATATGATCGATGGTTGAAAACCCTTTTCTGAATCCAGCATGGTCGCACGATTGCTCAGGCCCCAGGTACATGTCCAACCTTTGGTATAGAAGACGAGCAAACAATTTGTATAGAGCCGGTAGTGTACAAATCGGTCTATAGTTGGATGGCCGCGTGGGGCCCCCGTCTTTGAACAATACTTTCCTGACTGCGTGTTTCCACTGCGTTGGAGTCGGAACCCCGGACTTGATGATAGCATTGTGCATGTCCAGCACAGCATGTCGCACTGCTTCGCCTCCAAATTTCAGCATTTCTGCCACAATCCCCATTGCATCTGGCGCCTTGCCTGTTTTAAGGTGCGCCAGAGCCTCTTCGAGTTCATCGTAGGTGAACGGCGGTGTAGATTCAGCTGTGAATGTAGTATGTTCAGATTGTTATGACTGCCCGTGTGCCGTTGCATAGAGATCCGCGTAAAAATCCGAAAATGCATTAGCTATGTCTTTGCGGCCTGTGTTATCCATCCCCTTTGAGTCGACCACCTTGACAATCATAATTCGCCTCCTCCTCGTCTTTGTCGTCTTGATATCTTTCAGCCCCGTAAACATGCTCAAGATGTGTTTGCTGTGTCGATTGCGAGTCTTATCTTTGATAGCCTTCACTTCGGTGCGAATATGCTTGCTGAGCTGTGCCCGCTTGCTGCTATTGCTGTGTGGCGTCTCTCGTCCTTCCTGTATCAGATGCTGAAGCCTGGTGCCCTCATCGGGCACCTGTGGTGTCGAAGTGCTCGATTCTTCTGCGAAGGCCCCCTGGGCGTGCATCAAAGCAGATTCAACCTGAGCGTTGTAGTCGTCAATGGTCGTGCACTCCGTTATCCCAAAAACCTTTTCAACATGTTCGGTGGCATGTCGTGCAAACCCATATTTGTAGCATAAAGCTGCCCGGCTGTGTCTCTGACGGTTCCTCTTTCTTTTGCGTATTGTCCTCAAGGGTAAGCTCAACGTCGCTTGTGCTGGTTTGTGGTCTGATCCTAGGTCCGGCAATTCGTTGGAGCCACAATTGGTCACGTACCTGCGCATGTTCTTTCCGACGAGTATGAGATCGATCTGCCGCGGCTGTCCGTTATTCAAATAATGCGCGATTCTCTTGAGCGGGGGCTTAGAGAAGAAAGCGTTCGCGATGCTGAGGTCGCACTGCCCGCGCCATTGCTTCAACTGCTGTCCACGCCAAGCTTCCGCGCCGAATCCGCGATACCCGATTGCGCTTCCGTCGTCGTCCGCAAGCCGGCTTCCCACCTGAGCATTGAAATCCCCACCGATCATAAAAATACATATTGTCTTGTTTTCCCGCTGTATTTCCGAAAGTGCTGCGTGCATCTTCTGCGCCTCTGCATCCTTGTATGTGCTGTCAGGAAAAGAAGTAGCCACAACTCGAAAATCGCGTGAAACGCACTTGAAATCAGCATATGCTATTCTTTCACTGACCGGTACGAAATCCGTTAGCTTACATGATTTGTGAAGTATAATAGCGACGCCTTTTCTTCCATCTGGTGCTCCGGCTGATCCTCCAAATACGCGGCCCCCGTCAATCGTAATAAGTTATGATGTTTGCCCCCTCCGCGTCTCCGTAAGCAACATGACATCCCACTTCATGGACTTAACTTCTGCCATCAACTCCCCAATGCGATCGTCACGGGTAAGGCCTCTGACATTGAATGAGATGACGTCGATGTTGCGGCGCTCGCTTGCCGGAGTCGGTGAGGCAGGAGTTGGTCGAGAAGTAATCGAAGAAGACATTGTTATAGTAGCTCCTGGGGGTCGGAGAAGGTTGTTTCCTCTGGGAGTTGCTCGAAAACCAAGCGCCTGAACCGGAAAATCCCCATCGACATTATCATATTTTCCTCTACCTCCACCCCTGCGGGGAGCTGGCGGCAAAGCATAACCAATCAAATTCGTAAGTGAAACGCTGCTGGGTGTCAGAGTTTGCGGTCCCCTCGGAGCGCCGCCAATATGTCACTCGCTGTCTGTTGCTGGGTCGGGGTTGACTTTTGCCCTCCACTTTGCCATGGATGCTTCGACTTCTTGTTCAACAGATTTCCCCACCGACGTAGTCTGCCACGCCCCATTCCCATTGAACCGTGCCACTTTTCTCCCCCTCTCACTGCAACCAAATAGCTGTCCCACCAGATTTCCACCTCCTCCTTCTTGTACTTGGAGCCAGGGTTGTGGATGAGGTGGTGCTTAGTGTATCCCATAGATGTTTCTTTCTCCCGCTCCTCCATCGTCGAATTGTTTTTGAAAAACTTGTCTCCGATAGTATGTTTTTTGGGGGGGTCCTGCACCTTCTTGTAAAAGTTGGCCTTGTCCTTCCTGCTCCGGAATGTTATGATACCCTTTTTGGATGGGTTCGTCGGGGTCTCAACCTTTACTCCAGAGCCCTCCCCAAGTAGATCTTTGAGCATACGTTTGATATCCTGGATGATGTCCTCCGCATCCCGGCGCTCAGCGAAGCCCAGCGCAAGTACTTGGTAGGATCGTTCTTGTTGGTCGTCGTTGTTATTTCCTGCATGTTTTGAGTTACCCCAAGATGCCTGTACTTTCATGCTTTCGTTTACTTGTTCTTTGAACTTGTTTTCAATGATGTCCTCGACGTCCTTTTTGGTCAAATACATTTCCTCAAGATCGTTCCTGATACCCTTCCACGTCCATCTCCACATCCTCCATCTTCTCCTGAACCTCCTCTGCTGCCCTTCGTGCGTCCTGCGCCTCGATCCTCGCCTCGTGAATCATGTCTTTCATTCCGTTCAGGTCAGTCGTGATGCCTTCGATTTGCTTCGACAGACGGGCATCAAAATCTTTAAACCACTGCGGGGGCGATGCCGCAACAATTACCCCATCTCCTGACCCCATGGCTGAATCGATTGCCGAATCTGCTCCACCGTCGAGCTGCTCCTCTTTTTGTAGTGGCGCTGGACCTGGCCGCCCTCCCCGCTGCGGGCGACCACCTCCAGGTACCAGAAGATCGAAGCTTCGTCCTGCAGCGGGGAGTCGCTTTTGTCATGCAACATAATCAAGTCCACCGCCTCCACGAAGCGGCGACGACGGGAGTTGCCCCTCCAGGCCGCCGGCAGCGCGCGGGCGTCGGCGTCCTCGTCCACGGACTCGGCCACGGCGGCATAGCACTGCACCGCTCCAGTCGGCGTCTCCACCGTGATCGTAGTCGAACCACCGCCCTTCACGAGCGCGAAGGGATATCCAGCATCACGTCGGCACTCTGAGCCACGAGCGAAGGCATTGTCCGAAGAGTAAGCAATCCTTCGGATCGTCCCGTCAGCAGCCTTACGCGGCCCCCCCTCACCTGGAAGTGCGCCTCCATCCCCACCATCCTTGCGCTCCTCACCGTCAGCATCGGCACGAACAGGAACATATTGCGACAAATCAAGCGGCCCGTCGCCACGACCAGCTCGGAAGGCATGCCAATCGAACCCCTGGATCAGGTCCGCGCCCGTTGAACTGGCCGACGTTCCCCTCATAGTCAAGCGCTCGTAGCGCCTGGATATCCCCCAACACGGAGAGATCATGGGGATAATTGCACGTCGCCGTCCGCTGTCAGCATACACCAAAACCGATGGTTGGCTGGAGGGTCCTCCCCGCGCGCTGCTTTGTAACTCGCGGTCGAGCAGTTCCTCAGGATCACCACCACGTGCCAAAGGTCAAGCTGGTCCACGTAGAACAGGAAATTCAACTCTACCTGCAGCGCCGGTCTAGCACCAGCGCCGGCAGCCATCTCGACAGCAGCCTACGCGCGAGAAAAGGAACCCCAGCAAGACGTCCAAGTAGAAAGCGACACTCCCGACGAAAACGGCGAGCATATCAAGATATCGCGGCACTCCTGACTCCGCGAGCGGCTGCGCATGCGGACTCTGGTTCGCGTCATCCACTGTCTCCTTGAGACCTCGGAATTCGTCCAGCACCTCCGTGAAGTCGGGACAGGACGCTGGACAGGTCAGGTTGTAGAGCACTGGCGGCGCCGGCATGACGCAAGGACTCTTCGCCGAGCGCGGAGAACCTGTCCACAGCCGCAGCCGCGATGGGGAGAGCCAGGCGCCCGTGAACGCGGCGAGGAGGATGTGTCGGGCATCCTGGAAGGGCATAAGACCCTGAAAAAACTTGAGCCGTATGTTTACGAGTCAAGCACATATTTCGAATTTCCCTAATTTCCGTATTTTCGAGGCTCACCACCGAGAGCCTCGCACCAAGAGACGGGAGCAACTTGCTGCACTGAATGGTTGCTAAGTGCAGCAAGATTCGGCGATTGTATCGCTTGGGCAACTGCAGACGTGACACGGCCCAGGCTCCAGGAGTACCCCCTTCATTAAAACACTATGTATGCGGCTTGCTCAGTGGGCCGCCCGTGCCACCATGAAACATACTGCACGCCCTCTGCGACATATGAGTCCGATGCATGCTGCCATCATGTTTTTCAAACTCGTCTCTCGATAAGCGTGCTTTCGGACATTGCGGGCAGATCGACAGTAGATTGCAAATGCTTTTCGATCCTACCGCAAGTAAGATTGATTATTCTGAGCCCAAGAATACAAACAACCTCATTGAAATGGTATGATACAAATCGTCCCATTGATTGTCGAATCCGTATCTGATTCCATTGATTGCTCGCTGCTGCTCTCACCAGATCGCCGATCCGGCGTGTGAGTTTCTGAGAGCGTGGACTTGAGCTCGCTCAAGCTTCGTTCTGCAAGGGGAGGGGGGGAAGGACGCCATTCCCGACGCCAGTCAGTGCTCGGGAGCTGGGGGGAGGGTTCGCTCTCTGCAAGGGGGGGGGGGACGAGTGCTCGGGAGCGGGGGGGGTCGCTCTGCTGGGGGGGGGGGGGGGGACGCCATTCCCGACGCCATTCAGTGCTCGGGAGCGGGGGGGGTCGCTCTGCAAGGGGGGGGGGGACGCCATTCCCAACGCCACTCAGTGCTCGGGAGCCGGAGGGGGGGGCGAGGGTTCGCTCTGCAAGGGGGGGGGACGAGTGCTCGGGAGCTGGGGGGGTTCGCTTGGCACGGGGGGGGGCCGGGGGACGCCATTCCCGACGCCATTCAGTGCTCGGGAGCCGGGAGTGAGGGCTCGCTCTGCAAAGGGGGGGGGAACGCTATTCCCGGCGCCATGCAGTGCTCGGGGGCGGGGGGGCTTCGCTTCCGACTGTCCCAGAGGCCCCCGAGACCGCGTCAAGACGGCTCAAGAGGCTCCTAAGACGACCCCAAAACGGCCAAAGAGGGCGCTCTCCACTTGCTCCTCCTCCTCCTCCTCCTCCTCCTCCTCCTCCTCCTCCTCCTCCTCCTCCTCATGCTCCTTCCTCTCTGCTCCTCGTCCTCCTCCTCCTTCACCTCTCCCTCCTCCTTCATCCCTCCGTCCCTCCTTCCCTCCCCTCCTCCTTTCTCCCTCCTCCCTCCTCCCTCCTCCCCCCTACCTCTTGCCTCCTCCTTCCTCTCTCCTCCCTCGTCCTCCCTCCTCCATTTTCTTCCTCCTTCCTCACAAAATCCAGAAACAGCCCCAGGACGGCCCCGTATTAGCTCCACAAGATGTGGAGACGGAAAACGCAGCATGTGATGGCCAACCTCTTCTTCTCATCATCTTCATCATAACCGTCGTCACCAACATCCCCACCACCATCACCATTGTCAACGTCGTCATCATCATCATCATCATCATCAGCAGCATCATCATAGCATCACCACCATCAGCAACAACAACATCATCATCAACAACATCATCATCAACACCATCATCATCAGCAGCAACATCATCATCACCATCACCATCGCCGTCCTGACCAACTGCATCACCTCCCCCCTGAGAATTCACATCATCAACATCAATACCATCATCATCATGATTATCAGCATCATTGTGGGCACACCGCTATCGTCATCACAACCACAATCACCACCATCATCATCGCAATCCTCATTCTCGTGGTCGTCATCACCATATTCATGCTCTTCACCATGTCCATCACCCTGATAAACATTATCCGAATCATCATCAACAACATCCACATCACCATCACCATCACCATCACCATCACCATCACCATCACCATCACCATCATCATCATCATCATCATCATCATCATCATCATCATCATCATCATCATCATCATCCAGAGCGCCCAGGATCGGCGGCACTGGCCAGAGGCCAGCACAATATTCGCATCCAGGGGCCCCGAATGAGCCACACAAAGACTGCCATTAACAACGTTGCTGTCATCACTCTCGCTTCCCCCGCCTTCTGTCTTAGAATGTTCCTGTCCAGTGCTTGAACGATTTGATAAGGGAAATCCACGTTTCGATCCGATCCATCTTGCCTGGAAGAAGGCCAACTTTGCTACTGAGCGATTGTGCATCGTTTCAGTGCGACCTTCTATGAGACGAATAACTCTTGTCCAGCACGCCATCGATTCTTTGCTGGCGCTGACTGATGAGATGTGATTGTGTTTCGAAACATGCATAGGCAATCAACCACCTGATTCAATATCATAGCACGATGTTGAAAAGTACGTTCAGTTGTTCGATGTGTCTAGCGTTATCTGGAATAGTCTCTCCAAGATATGCAACAAAAGGAAGTGCTGACCATGCTGGCGTCGACCGCTTCCCTGTGTGCAAATTTGTTGCAAGCCAAATCCCGCCTACCTTGATGACGGTGCGAGTCGGTCCAGGATTCTTCTCGAGCGCAATTCCTTTGCAGCTTATAATCAGCTGCCCATCGCCGAGGTGTCATTGCAACAAAGGTCACTCTGTAAATTCACGTGGGGCCTGCTAGTTCTCCATTGCTCACTCTTGTGCCTTGAACCTGTGCGTTACACATCTTGCGTCTCGGCGCAGGCAGGTACATTATCTAATCATTGGACTCCTGCCTCTCTGTATCTATCTCTCTCTCTCTCTCTACCTCTCTCTGTCCCCACGCCACGTCACACACCATATATATGTATATATATATATATATATATATATATATATATATATATATACACGCAAAGAACCACGCGCGCGCTTCGCGCGCGCTCAGGTTGTAGCAAGCTCTAGTTGTAGTCTGAAGTGTGAGGTACTGGAACACATTGTCGCACGGCTCGTGCCCTCAGGGAGCTCCACCTGCGGCCCCAAAGACAGGCTTGCCTAGCGTGCCCCCGTCCTTGTCGGTACACCCCTCACATGGATCGCTCCCCATAGGGAGCTGCACCTACCCCCCCGGTGCCAAGGCTCGCATAGTGTTACGCCCCATCGCGCGGATCGTGCCTCGCAGATTGCTGCATTTGTGGCACCAGAGTGAAGCTTCAGAGCGCCGCTCCGCTCACTTCGGCACACCTCTCACACGGACCGTGGCCCGCGAAGGGTTCCACGGACGGCCCTGGACCCAAGGTTCGCATCCCGCCCTCTCGTCTACTTCAGCACACCTCGCAGACGGATCGTGGCCCAGAGCGATCTTCACCTACGGCCCCAAAGGCAAGGTTCGCACTGCGCTCCCCCTGGCCATTGCCGCACACCCCATCACGCGGATCGTGCCCACAAAGAGCGCCGCCTGAAGGCCCAGAGACAAGGTTTGTTCAGCGCTCCCCCGCCCATGTCGGCAAATCCGTCACACGAACCATGCCCCAGAGGGAGCTCCACCTATGGCACCAATTTGGCAGCTTCGCATGGCGTACCCCTGGCCATTTCGGAACATGCCTCGCACAGGTCGTGCCTGGAGGAGGTCCATCTGTGGCCTCAGTGGGGGCACTCGCGCGAGGGTATCCGAATTACTCGGCACACCCTTCCCGCGGATCGTGCCCCCCAAAAGCCAAGAATTCAATATACCCGTGCACGCGTGCTCCGCAGCAGCCATCTTGCCGGATTGCCCCGCGACGCACAATGTACCAATTACTTGCTTATCTATGGCCTTCGGTCCATACGGCCACTGTACCTGAGTTTGGGCCAGAGGATCCTCGGATACCCATAATTCCGGGTCTCTTGGCATGCGGCATGCTTCTCGGGCGCCTCGTGGAGCGAATGTTGAAGATTCTTGTGGCCTCATGTGGGGGCCTCTCGGGGTATCTTTTGTGGTCCCTGGGGCCCTCTTGGGTGCCTGCTGCGGCCTCGGGAGCCGACCCGTAATGGAAGGCTCCTGACTCTCCTATTGGAGCCCTCTTGGACTCCTCTTGGGGCCCTATTGGGCCGTCTTGGGCGCCTCTTGGGCCGTCATGGGGCTCGCTTGGGCCGTCCTGGGGCTCTCGTGGAGGCCTCTTGGGCCGTCTTGAGGCGATCTCTGGGGCCTCTTGGGCCGTTGTCGACCCTGTTGAAACCCAAAATGCGAATATGCAAAAACATCTACCGTCCGAAACAATTCTGGCCTCCCGAAGCCCTCTCGAGGTCCATCTTGAAGCCTTCGACGTTTTCGTGACCTCTCGAACCGCTTTGAAACAAGATTCGGGCGTCTTCAGCCCTGGTCGCTGTTTGGTGGCCTCCGGCAGGCCCTGGGAGGGGTCAAACATGGCGTGGGGGAAATCTGGCAGGGTGTCCCGGCCGCCCCCCTGGCCGCCCCCCCGTATGCCAGCATATATGCAGGGCGTCCGGGGGCCCTCACCGAACCCTGGCGTCCCTGTCTGCTCCGTACCCTGCGTTCTCCCTCTTTCCGATGCGAGCCGTGCGCAGATACTCTGAAAGACCTGAAAGGTTATGGAAAACCTGCTTCTCCTCTTTCCTCCCAGGAGGGCGACTCAAGATCGCCATCTTCGAGGAGGCACCCAGGGTTAGGGGCCTCGACTTTTTCAGTTTCGGGAGCTACGCCTGGTGGTGGCGTCAGTGTTGGATCCCCGTGTGGTCCAGGGCGCCACCCACCAGGCCTAGCCATCGGAAGGACGCAGAACGCCATGCCCCTCGTCGCACACACACACACACATCTCTTAATCACCACTAACATCGATCGCAGACAGCTCCAGTGAAGTGGTGACCCACAATGGTCTTCAGCCTCTCTTCGGTAGCTTCGATGCCTCATTGGGGGCCCATGTGGCTGTCTTGGGGCGATCTTCAGGGAGCAGCTGGGCCGTCTTGGACGCTGTGAAGACCAAAATGGTGAATGTGTTTAAACATGTACGTTTTCCGCCAGGAATGGAACGACTTGGCCTTCCTTAGGGCCCTCTTAGGAGGCCTCTTGGAAATCTCCGGGGCCGCTAGGAGGTTATCTTGAGCGGTCCTGGGGCGCCTTTCGGGCGTTTTTGGGTGCTCTTGGCGGCCTCTCTGGGCCCCAATTGCCTTCCCCAGGTAGATGCATGCATGTGTACATATAGTATATATAATTTTACACACACACACACTTTCGCGGAAGGCTCTCCAAAGCAACGCAAGAACATGCTAGAGAACGTCCCGTTCCGACGATTGGCGCGCTTTCAGGTTACAGGAAACCTCCCCGGGACGGCAAGGTGCAAGTGCACAGTGGCCTCTGATATTTACACGCGCAGTTGTGTTGCATTTGTTGTTGGGTATTTACTTTGGATATTTACGTTGGATGTTTTCATTGGGTCTTGACGTTTTATCATTATGCTTCTACTCCTTCGGTTCCTACCCCTTCAGCTTCCATTCCTTCAGTTCCTACACCAACAATTCCTACTACACTAACTCCAATTCAATCAACCGATGTACGTTGGATATTTACGTTGGATAATTTACTTCTGACGTTCTACGTTGAATATTTACGTTGAACCTTTACGTCGGATTTTTACGTTAAGCCGTTACGTTGGATATGCACGTTGGATTTGTACGCCACAGTTTTACGTTTGGATCTTTACATGTGGTTTTAACGCTTGACCTTTACGTTGGACCTTCACGTTGGATCTTTTCGTTGGACCTTGACGTTGGATCCTTCAGCTCCAACTCCTTCGGCCTATAGTTACTCCTTCAGCTACTACACCAGCAACTCCTCTTCCTTCAACTCCTATTCCTTCGGCTCCCATTCATTCAGCCCGTGTACGTTGGATGTTTATGTTGGAACTTTTTGCGTTTAATGTTTACTTTGGATTTTCACATTGGATCCTTCCGCTGGGTCTTTACGTTTGGTAATGACGTTGGACATTTACGTTGGATCCTTAGGTGGGACCCTTTAGCTCCCGCTCCTTCAGTTCCTGCTCCTCTGGCTCCTACTCCTTCTACGTTTACTCCTGCAGATCCTACCCCTTCGGATGCTACTCCTACGGCCCCAATTCATTCTACTGATTTACGTTGGATATTCACGTTGGATCTTTACGTTGGATCTTTACTTAGAATCTCAGCGTTGGATCTTTACGTTGAATATTTACGTCGGATCCTTCAGCCCCTGCTCCTCCGGCTCCTACTCCTTCAGGTTTCACCCCTTGAACTCCACCTCCTTCAACTCCTTCGGCCCCACACCTTCAACTCACCCGCGTTCGATTTTAACGTTGGATCTTTGCGATGGATCTCTACGTCGGATCTTTGCGTTGGATCTTCACGGTTGATCTTTGCATGAGACTTTTTGTTGGATTTGAACGAGGGGCCCTCGCGTTGGATCTTTTTGTTGGATCTTTCAGGTCCTACTCCTTCAACTTCTACTCCTTCAGCTCCGACTCCTCCCGCTCCTACTGCCTCAACTTATACCTCTTCGGCTCCTGCTCATCCTACATGGACCACTTCAACTCCTATTCCTTAAACTTATTGGCGCTGGACCTATACGTTGGATCGTTAAGTTGGATATTTCCGTTAGTTCTTCACGTTGGATCTTCACGTTGGATCTTTACGTGGGGCCATTGCGCTGGATCCTCCAGCTCCAATTACTTCGGCTGCGTTGCATTGTGCTGTGCTTGTGTTTTGCCGCGTTGCATTTTGCCGCAACGCACGCTGCTGCGCTTGATCCTCCTGCGTTGGATGTTGCCGCATTGCATCGTAGCTCGTTGCGAAGCATCGCTTTGCATTCCCTGTCGTGTACTTGCTGTCTTGCGCGATGAGGAAAGGCCCGGCCCTTGCCTTTCTACGTATTGGCGTTTGACTTGTACTTTGATTTTGTCGTTGGGATTTTACGCTGGATCTTGACAGTGGATCTGGGCGCTAAATCCTCCCACCCCAATTCCTTCGGCCCCCACTCCTTCGAATCCATCTCCTTCACTTCCAAATCCATCTCCCTCTTCCCATCAACGCATGTGCGTTGGACATTTACATTCGAATTTTACAATTGATTTTTACGTCGGGTCGTTTCGTTGGACCCTTCAACTCCTACTCCTTCGGCTCGTGCTCCTTCAACTCCCACTCCTTCAACTCACACTCCTTCGGCCCCGTGCCCCTCAACATTTCCACGTTGGATTTCTACGTTGGCTTAGTGCATTGGATCTTTACGTTGGGCCCCTACGCTGGATTCTTCAAGTCCTACCCCCTCGGCCCCTACTCCTTCAACATCTACTTCGGCCCCTGTTCCTGCAGCCCCCACCCTTCAGCGCGTGCTCGTTGAAGTTTCACGCTGGGTATTTACACCGAATGTTTACGTTGGATCTTCACGTTGGATCCTTACGTTGGACCCTTCAACTCATGCTACTTCGGCCCCATACTCCTTCCTCTCCTACTCCTTCAACTCCCACTCCTTCGGCGCCTGCCCTCCGGCGCATGCGCGTTGAATTTGTACGTTGGGCTTTTGCGTTGGATTTCAGGTTGGGTCTGCACGTTGGACCCTTCAACTCCCACTCCTTCGGATCCTACTCCTTCGACTCCTACTCCTTGAATTGCTATTCCTTCGGCCCCTGCCCTTCAGCGAATGCGCGTCTGACTTTTACCCTGGACTCTTACATTGAATCTTTGCGTTGGACCTTTGCATTGGATCGTTCAACTCCTGCTCCCTCAGCGCTCGCTCCACCGACCCCGACTCGTTCCACTCCTGCTCCTTCGACTCCATCTCCGTCGACTCATCGACGTTGGATTGCGTCTTGGATCCCCGCGCTGGATCCTGCAACTCCAACTCCTTCGGACCCTACTCCTCCAACTCCTGCCATTTCAAATCCTGCCCCCCCCTTCGGCCCCCGCCCCTCCGGAGTCGCAGGGGCGGGGGCCGACGGGGCGGGGGCCGAAGGGGTGGGGGCCGAGGGGGCAGGAACCGAAAGGGTAGGGGCCGAATGAGCAGGGGCCGAAGGGGCAGGGGCCGAAGGAGTAGGAGCCGAAGAAGTAGGGGCCGAAGGAATAGGGGCCGGAGGAGCAGGGGCCGAAGGAGCACCGAAGCAGTAGGAGCTGAAGGATCCAACGTAAAGATTCAAAATGAAGAAATGGAAAGAGACGGAGCCGAAAGAATAGGGGCCGGAAGAGTAGGAGTTGGAGGATCCAACGCAAGGATCCAACGTGAATTCGTCGACGGAGTAGGGGCAAAAGGAGCGGGATCCGAAGGCGTAGTTGAAGGAGTAGGAACCGAAGGAGCAGGAGGTGAAGGAGCAGGGGCCGAAAGGGATAGGGGCCGAAGAGATATAAACTGAAAGGTCCAACGTAAAGACCCGACGTAAAGATCCAACGTAAAAATCCGACGTGCAAATCCAACGCATCAAACGTGAAAATCAAACTTAAAGATCAAACACGCACATCCAACGCAATAGGTTGAAGGTGCGGGGGCCGAAAAAGTTGGAGTTCAAAGGGAAGGGGTCGAAGGAGGAGTCGAAGAAGAAACAATTGAATGAGTTGGGGTTGGAGGAGCGAGAGTAAAAGGAGTGGGAGTTGCAGGAGTAGGAGTTGAAAGGGTAAGAGTTGAAGGCGTCGGAGTTGAAGGGGTAGGAGTTGAACGGGTAGGAGTCGAAGGAGTAGGAGTTGACGGGGTAGGAGTGGAAGGAGTAGGAGTTGAAAGGGGTAGAAGTCGAAGGAGTAGAAGTTCGAGGAGTAGGAGCCGAAGGAGCAGGGACCGAAAGAAAATGGGCCGCAGTTGGGTCTTCACGTGGGTCTTTATGATAGATCTTTACGTTGGGTGATCTTTACTTTGGATCTCTACGTTT
Organism: Prorocentrum cordatum; assembly: GCA_963575745.1. Taxonomy (NCBI): domain Eukaryota; class Dinophyceae; order Prorocentrales; family Prorocentraceae; genus Prorocentrum; species Prorocentrum cordatum. The sequence continues at coordinate 25,896 of CAUYUJ010016108.1, forward strand.
GATCTCTGCGTTGGATCTTTACGCTTAAACCTTTAATTTGGATATTTACGTTGGGTCTTTACGTGGATCTTTTCGTTGTAACTTTACGTTTGACCTTTCCTTTGGAAATACCGTGCACTCTGCAATCCGGTCGAATGCATCTGTGTAATTCTTACCGTGCACCTACGACTTCAACACTGCGCATTTGCGGATTACCGTGCTCCCCGGGAACCTGAAACCACGCAGATGTGGGAGTCCTCGCTGAGGTTTCTGCGAGACTTTGGTGGACGTTCTGGGGCCGATTAAGAACCCTGCGGGCCTTCTTCACCGCCCTCTTAGCGTGTCTATCCTCATGTGGGGAGCCGCCTGCAGCGCTCTTGACCCATCCTGGGCGCCTCTTGGGCAAGTTTGGCGCCGCCCTGGGGCGCGTTTGGGCCCCCGTGCACGCCTCGTGCGCCGTCTCCGAGCGTCGGGAAGCGGAGCGGGCGACCGCGCGAAAAGCAATGAAATACCGATGGGGAAGAACTGATGTTTGCCTATCGGGGCTGCTGTGGAGAATCAGTTAGAGCCCTCTTGGACCGTCTTGGACGCCTCGTGGGCCGCATCGGAACATGGCGGGCGTGCCAGGGCAGGTTTGGAGCCCCGTGGGCGTCCGTGACCACCCTTGTGGCCTGTCTAAGCTCAGTTGGGGAGCCACCTGGAGCCCTCTGTGACGATGTTGGGCGCCTCGTGGGCCGTCTTGGCGCCCTCTTGGGGTGTCTTGGAACCCTGTTCGGCGCCTCTTGTGCCGTCTCCGCGCGTCGGGCAGCGGAGCAGGCGACCACACGAAAATCCTTGGAACACACACGGGACATGAGCAATGTTCGCCCCTGAAGCTTGTCTCGGGGATGATCTTGGAGCCCTCCTAGTGCGCCTCGGAGGCTCCCTGAGCCCGCATCGGAGCAATGATGATGCGCGTGCTGGGGCCGTTTGGGGGCCCTGAAGGCCTCGCTGAGGGCCCTTGTGGCGTGTCTGAGCTCACGTGGGGCGCCGCTCGGAGCCCTCTGAGGCGATTCTAAGTGCCGTTTGGGCCGTTTTGGCGCCCTCCTGGGGTGTCTTAGAGCCTTTTAGGGCGCATCTTGTACCGTCTCCGGGCGTCGGGCAGCGGAGCAGGCGAGCACGCGAAATCTCTGAACAACCTGAGGGCAATTAATGATTTCTCTCGGGGATTAGCTTGCCGCCCTCGTGCGCCTCGGAGGCTGCCTGAGCCTGCATCGGAGCAATGATGGGCGTGCTGGGGCCGTTTTGGAACCTTGTGGGCCTCGTTTACGGCCCCTGCAACGTGTCCGAACTCATTTAGGGGGCCGCCCAGGAGCCTCTGCGGCGATTTCGGGCGCCTCTTGGGCCGTCTTGGCGCCCTCTTCGGGTGTCTTAAGACCTTCTTGGGCGCCTCTTGTGCCGTCTCTGGGCACACACGAAAATCTGTGAACAACCGTAAGAAAATCAGTGATTTTCGCCCTGAAGGTGCGACAAAAACGAATAATGTGATAACAACAATCGGTTTCCGAAGAGAATGGGTCGATTTTGGCCTCGTAGTGCCCTCTTAAGAATCCTGTTGGGTCTTCTCCAGACCACCTTGGGCCGTCTCGGAGCGCTCTTGGGCCTCTGTTGGGGCGTGCTGGAGGCCTCTTGGGCGGTCTGGGGACTATCCTGGGCTCTCTTGGAGCGCTCTCGGGCGGTCCGGGAGCCTCGCGGGCTCCAAAAACCCGCCCGGAGGGAAACCACGAATATACAAAAACTAACCCGACCCCCCCAAACCGAGATCTCTCGCTCTCTCTTTCTTTCTCTTTCTTTCTCTCCCTCTCTCTCTCTCTCTCCCACACACATATGTATGACTATGACTATGATTATGCATGTGTATGTGCATATGTATATGTATACGCACATGTTGTCGCAACTGTAGATGGTTATGTATAGGGAAATGCATGTGTGTATGTGTACCCATATATATGTATGTATATGTATATATGTATATATGTGTGTACGTATATATGTATGTATGTATGTATGTATGCATGCATGCATGTATGTATGTATGTATGTGTGTGTATGTATGTATGTATGTATGTATGTATGTATGTATGTATGTATGTATGTGTGTATGTATGTATGTATGTATGTATGTGTGTGTATAGATTTGTGTACATTGTTACGTATATGTGTATGTAGGTGTGTGTATGTATACGTGGGAATGCACATGTACATGTATGTGTGTAGGTGCATGTATTTGTATATGTGTATGTATGTGTATATGCATGTGTAGGTGTATGCGTGTGTAATTACCCGCATGTTATTGCAAGTGCATAGGTATGTTATTACGTATGTGTAGATGTATGAGTATGAGTAGATGTAAAACTATGGGTGCATGTACATATATTGGCAGATGTAAGGGTATGCGTAAATGTACACATACGTATATACATGTGTAGATATGTGTGTAACTGTATACGTACGTGTGTATGTGAATATCTATATTTGTATATACATATGCATATGCATGCACATCTGTACCGCCCTCTCCCATCTCTCGCACAATGTCTTTCCGTCTCTCACTTCCCCTCGCTGTTTGCATACTACATTGGACCCTTTTCTTTGTTTCCCCGCGCCGAGGCTAAGACTTTGAGACCTTGGGCCCCAGCCACAACCAAAAACGATCCGAGTGCGAGGAGCGCCGTCACGGTGGCGGGGCTGGCGCCGACGCCACGGTCCGCAGGACGATGTCCACCAGAAGCGGCTCGCGGCGGTGGACGTTTAGGTCCTGGGGACGGGAGGCCCGCGAGAGCGGCAGGCCGAAGCGTCTGGGAGGGAACAGCGAGGACGGCGCCGTCGACGACCACTTCCTCCTCATCTTCCTTTTCTTTTTCCTGCTCCTCCTCCTCTTCATTCGCGCGAGCTCCCACGCACGCCGCCCTCCTAATCCTTCTACTCACACGTTACAACTCAGCAAGGATGTCGACGGGTCAGGCCTCCCAAACAATGCCTGAAACGAAAGACCGATCCTCGGCAGAGGAGGGGAAGCAGCTTGGGGGGAGGAGATGAGGAGAAGAGGGCGAAGAGGAGGAGGAAATAGATGAGGAAAACTAGACCTATCAGACGGAGGAGGGGGAGCGGCGGCAGCATCAGCAGCAGCAACAGAAGGCGGTCCATGGACACGCGCTATGCAGCCATGCCCGGTGTGTGTGTGTGTGCTCAGCTATTGCTGGACACATGCGCGCGTACTGGCGGCGAAAAGCAGGCAGCGGGAGAAGGGTCCTGCTGCCTCGCCTCCTCCGCGGGAAACGGCCTCTGTTCCGGGTAGTACCAGCCCAGTGCCGGCGGCACGACCAGCCTTGGAAGAAGGCAAAACCTACACAAACATAAACTATCGGGGGTCCGCGCAGATGTTCCGGACTAGCGCTGGACCCTCCTTCTTGGCGTGCGGAGCGCGCCGGGGGCAGCGCCAGGCGCCGCCAGGGGGTCCACCGCCGATCCGAGAAGTCGGCACGGACCTCCCAGAGCCTGTGCTTAATGCAATTTGTTCTTCTTCGACGGCCTGCGACCGCCGCCCTCGCGCATGCCCACCACGCCCTCACGGAACGCCTCCACCACGTCGTCGCGCATGCCAACGCCGCGGATGCCCAGGATCAGCCGCTTGGGCGTGAAACGCAGCTCCTCGCCGGCGGTCAGCGCACTCGTGAAGCCCCGGGAGGCGTCGATGAGCCTGCCGCTGGCGCGGCGGATGCTCCACCCCACCGCGACTTCGACACCCTCGTCGCAGCAGCGGCTGCCCGAACCCTCCTTGCAAGAGCGGGGCTGGTCGAGACAGCGGCAACCCTCCCTGGCGCTTTCGGTGCTTCTCGTCGCCACGGCCAAATCCGCTTGGAAAATTGGGGATCCCAGAATCGTGTGGTGGCGGACCGCGCGATGACCTCGAAATCCCAAGAGACCTCACCGCGCGCTGTCTTGGGACCCCGGAGGCCCCAGCCGCCCGAGACACCCTCGGAGACAACCCGAGTCCCTAAACAGTGCGATGGCCACGAATCCCCACCGACTCACCCACCACACGATGTGGTGGTCACCACACCGCTTGAAGGCCCCCGAGGAAAAGCGGGCTAGGACGGACGCCTCAGGAGGGGTCCAGGGGACCGATCTTGAAGCAGGCGGGGAGAGCCGCCGCTGTCTCAGCTGGCCCTCCCCCAGCCCTCCAGGCAATGCCAAGGGGGTCACCACTAAGCGGGTCGCCACCTCCTTCGGGAGATGACCGCCCTGGGCCCCCAGATCCCCCGAAGTCGCCCAGAAGCGTCCACAACCTCCACGATCTTTGATCGTCCCTCCTCATCCCCCTCCTCCTACTCCCCCCCCTCCCCGACCATCGGTTTCCAGGGGGAGGTGCACCCCCCCGCAACCCTGCAAGAGATCCTTAGTGTCAAGGAAGTAGAGGCCGCTCGGTGTTCCCGTGAAGCTGCTCTCGTTGGCTCCGAGCCTCTCGATCGCCCGCCAAGCCTCGGGCGGCACCGCCCGCCCCCTGCTCTTCCATGCGTCCGGGTTGTACCCGTAGGGCCGGGGGTTCTCGGCGCGGGCGCCGCCGTGCCTTTTCCGGGGTGCGCCGGAGAGGGGAGTGCCAGGAAGAGGGGGACTGGTGCGTCGGGGCCCGAGGCGCGTGAGAAGACGAGGGGAGGCCAGGGGACATGCTGAACCAGTAGGAAGCAGAAGGACAGCGATACGAAAAAAATAATGGCAACAAAAACGAGAGACACGAGAAGAAGAGCGCACGTGCCTTGGGCGAATGGCTCCGCCCAGGGCCAGGAAGGGACGCGTCGATAAATCTTCCTTCCTCAGATGAACTTTCGTGGCCCCGTGCCGGGCAGCGCCAGATCGCATTGGATGCGCTTTTCACTGAAAAGAGAATGCGCGCAGAATCCACCGCGGACGCCGGCAAAGGAAGACAGCCCATGGAATCCCGCAAAACTAGCGCCCGCGTTCCGCTTGCACTCCAACGGGAGAACAAACCAAAACATCATCAGCGAACTGGGAAGTTCGCCTGTATTGCGGCGCGGACAGTTGTACACTCAACGAGGGCAGCGGAATGATAGCCGCCTGATGGAGCAGAACCAGGGGCTACAGAAGTAAAGCCGCCAACTGGATGTCACGAAAGAAGGGCAATACGAGAGAAGGTCATTTTGAGTCCGGAAAGATGTCCCCAGGAAGGGGATGCCTGCCAATACACCGCCTGTTCTTTCGAACCATACTGGCTCACGAAACATCGATGGAAACGGCCGGCCGCCAACGAGAAACCACCCAGGCGCCTGGTGAACTCTTGACGCCTCGCGTACCCCCACCAGCCCATCCAAAAACAATCACCAAGCGAGTTGCCCTGATCAGGGATGCGACGTAGTAGCATGCGGCGCAGTAGTGAGCCGCATCCGTCCTCTCGGATTCGAAGAAGGATGAGGAAGCGGACTAGGGGAGAAGAGGGGGGATGATGAAGAGGAACCTGAGCAAAAGGATGAAGAGGAGAAAGGCGGACAGGAGGAAAAGGAAACGTGCCAGAGCATGAAGAGGTCGGACGGGGGAAGAGGAGCTTGAGGATGTAGGAAGAAGTACGAGGAGCCAGGGGGAGGCAACAGGCGCACCGGTGATTCGCGCGGATCACCGATGCGCCGTGCGCCCTGGCAAACAGGGACGTAGGAAGAGGTGGGAAGAGGTAGGAGGAGTAGGAGGAGGTAGGAGGAACAGGAGGGGGCAAGACCAGGCAGGAGGAGGCAGCTGCAGACACGATGCCCAGGCAAGTTTCGTTAATCAGGGAAGTGTAACAACACGCAGCGCAATAGATAAAGGGGAGACCCGTTACACTGGAAAAGGTGCAGAGGACGCAGGAGGAAAAACGGAAGATGCACAGGAGCGGCGAGGGAGAACAGGAAGGACGAGACGGAGGAAGGGGGGAGGAGGAGGACGAGGAGCAGGACGAGGAGGGATGGGAGAGGAAGGAGGGCACGACGACGACAGGAATCAATGGTCGAGGCCTTTGCGGGTCTTGTACTCTGAATGCCTATTGGAAGCCCCTGGGGGTCATCTCGGGGCCACCTTGGGGCCCTCTTGGGGCCGTGTTGGGATCCTTTGAGGTCCTCTCGGGGCTCCCCTGAGGACCTCTCGGGGCCCTCCTGAAGGTCTCTTGGGCCCCTCTTGGAGGCACTTGAGGTCCTGTCGAGGCCATCTTGGCAGTCGTCGGTCAAGGAAGGGGGAGGTCCCTGACAGGGGCCCCCCGCGCTCTTGAGCCCCCAAAGTCGCCTCTTGGGGTGGGGCCCTCTTGGGGCGCTCTTGGGGCCGTCTTGGGCCCCTCTGAAGGCCCTCTTAGGCCAGCTTGGCGCCATCTTGAGGCCTCAAGAGCCCATGGGAAGCGAAACGGCGAGAAGGCAGAACATGTTGAAGCACGCAATGGTCTTGAAGGATTCGGGCCTCTTGGAGGCCTCCTTGGAGAGGTCGAGGGGCAAATGTGGCCGTCCTGGGGAGGTCTTGAGTGCTTTTGGAGGTATGTTGGAAGCTCTATTGAACCATCCGCCTTGGGATATCTACAGCGATCTTGGAAGCCTTCCCGGGCATCTTGAGGCCCTATTGGAGCCATCTTGAGCCGAATTGGGCTCTGCAACGACACGCGGCCACTCCCCGTCCAGAGAGGGGCTATGGGGGAAGGGAAACCCTTCCCCTAAAGGGGAAGAAGGGGGGTGGAAGAACGAACTCATCAAACCACTCACGCCCTGAAGGGCTGGCGGGATTCCTGTCTCATTCTGTTCTTCTTCCGCGGCGTGCCCCCCCCTAACCCCCCCCCCTCCAGGCTCCCCGCGAGGCCTAATGAAAACTTCGGGGGGGGGGGGGATAATCTCGGCCCGAATACCTCCACGAAAACTTGTTGGATTTTTCCCTTGGCGCGCGCATCGAAAAAGTCTCGGGGCCCAGTCGCTGCCGCGATGCATCTGCGCCGACTGCGATGCGTCGAAATGAGCAGCGACCGCACGTTGAGGCACGGATGCGGAGCTGCCCTGACTCGCAGCAGTCTCGCCCGCAACCTTGGGCCCAGTGGGCCCCCCGCGCGGGGGAAGCATTTCCACGATCGGCCCACCCTCTACGAGGGGCATTCCCTCGGAGCGAGCGCTCGCGATGCGTGGCCGAAGATGGACGGGCGTTTCGGCGCTCGGGGCCCGCCTCATGTTTTGCCCATCGTCAGCGCCCTTGCGCGTTGGCGAAGATGGCGAGGGCGAGTCCGCCATGCCCGCTGGTTGATCTGAGTTCAGCGTTGTCTCGAGCGGGTCGCCCTCCCGGCAAGCGCCCTGACTTGCGGCGCCCTCGCCGGCGTCCTGGCCGCCAGCGGAGTCTCCGTGGGAACTGCCAGCAACGTGGCCTGTCACATCGAACCACAGCCCCCTCGAGATGCTTTTCGATCGCCCCCCCGTCGAAACTGAACGCCCAGCTCGCCCGGCATCCTCGCCGACGTAAGCAGCGTTCAAGTCATGCTGATAATTCTTGAGACGATCACCCTCAGGGAGTTGGTCCCAATCGAATTCGATGGCCAAGATATGTTCTTCGGTGCTGGGTATGCATTGATTAAGGCTGTCCGCCAGGCCACAGGGGCCTCCCCCGTGGTTGGGGCGCCTCGGTGTAGCAAAATGGTTCGGGCTTCGCGATGGGCGATCGATGGAACGCATTGGGCGGTAGTTCTGGCGCGTCGTGCAGCCGCGCGTGCAATACTTTCCCCGGCAGACACTGATCTCCCGCTTCTCGGCGCGTGCATCTGTCTTACTGTCGGATCGGCGGTCGGAAGCCTTCTGCGCGCTGCCCGCGCCGGGGTCTCTGATGGCACGTTCTACAGATTACCAGCGCCGAATACACGCCACCGACCAGCCTCGGCCCGGGCGACGGCGCAGGCCCCCCTCGGGCACCTCCATGCTGCGACCGCGACTGTCGTGAGCGAAAGAACCCTTGCCCTCGCGCGCGCGTCCTTTACCGGCGGCGAATATCACGCCTCGGCCTCGGATGGATCCCCCGCCCAGGGCCGGGCCGACGGCGGAAGTCCGGCCCCCGGGCGGCGGCCAAGTCGTCAGCGGGAAGACCGATAATAACAAGTGGCGGCTCAAGGGCGCGCCCGCCCAGCGCGCATCCGAGTTGGAATTGTGCCAGCTTTCTACAGTGGCAAGGGGCGCGGACTCTTCGGGCGCGCGGCCAGATCCGAACTCAATATCGCCGTCGCAATCGGCGCGCGCGCAGCCGTGCACGGGGTACCCGGACCAATCCTCAAAAGGCCCGGGCTCCACGAAAATCTAGCAGAAGCCCTCGTGCAGCGTGCGTGAAGTCTGCGCGCGTCTCGACGGCCAGGGCAGCATCGGCGAACCTAGGCGTCGACAGATGTGCGCCGCGCGATGTGTTTGATGCGTCTAAATCTGGAAAATCAAACTACTCTAGATTTTCGTCGTAATGTTCTGAGCCAAGACGTACGGAGTCATCTCCCTATCCTTTCCCGTTCGCGCACTGCGCCTGGAAATGGCAGTTACCGACGCAGTCGTTGCACGTCAATATCCGAATGTTTTGTCCATCTTGCGCCCCTTGCCCCCTCCAGTGGCGCGCCCGCGGCCCTGGCCTGTCCCGCCGAGAGACAGTTCCGCAGAGTCGTGAGCGGCAAGATTAGCCGGGAACGCGGCCATCCCCGCCCGCGCAAACCGCGAGTGCGCCTGCCACCCTCGCCGCGCCCATTGCCCTTTCGATGGGGTGCCCGTCGCGCTGCCCGTCTAAACCTCCTAACTGACTTTTTTCATGTGCCACTCCCGGCGACGTCTAGCATGGCGCCGTGCTGCTTGATCGTCGCCGTCGAGCAAGTCTGAAAAATCAATCTCAGCAAGACCTGTGCTTGAGACGGTGTCCGCGTCGGCTCCTGGGTCGACGGGTGAGTTGGGGTGCTGACCTGATGAGCGCCAAATGGTGGTCGCAGCTGGCGGTGCGGAACTGGCAGCAGCTGCAGCTGGTCTTTGGCTCCAGTAAATTGTCTTGGGGAATGGTTGCTTGTGCGTTGCCAGTTTCCCGGCCCATAAGCGACGTGGATTCGTTCGGCACTTGATCAGCCCAGACATTGCTACGCGCGGCCGCCGGCGCGTTGCTCACGTCCGCGTGGAACGCGCCGGCGCCGTATCCCCGACCACTGAAAACCCCGCCAATGTTCCCAGGAGCGCATTCAGCTAAATTTCCGCAACTGCGCATTCGCTCCAACAACAAGTCGCATTGTTGCTGGTTCCAGGACATCTTGTGGTTGAAGGGTTGCAACAGCTGTGAGACTTGGGAGGTACCTATTCCCAAGGCTCGAAACAGCAGGAACGTCAATATCTGGAAGTTCGGGATGTTGAATCCAGCCGAATCCGCTTCCAATCTGGCCATTTCGAAAGGTGCTAGCACCGAGTCGATGCGTTGACCTCGATCGACCCTAAGCTCGACGAGGGCTGTTCATTAGGTCAGCTGTCGCTCGTCCTCGAAATATTCACATGTTGTGCTGGGGAAGAGCACGATGCATGTAACACCGTCGGTGCGTTGACCCTGTTGGATTACGCCGTAGTTGACGACCTAGTTGATGATCGAGGACGGCACTCGCATGGCCAGTATCCTGGCCAGGCCTCCGAGACCGCGCTGCGGAGCAGCGGCTTGTTGCGGTGGAGTCGTAGCCCTACTTGTTACGTTGAGCCATGCATGTATCTCGCGAACAACTTCGCAGAAACGTACGTTGCCAGCTGGGTCCCAGTGAGGGCCCCTAGTGCGAGTACCCTGCAGATAGAACATGACACGCCCCTATGATACTCCAGATGAAGACCTTAACGTAATGCATCGCCGAATTGTTGGTGGTGTCGTGGTCGTTGTGGTTGTGAGCGGGCGTGGTCGTCGGCCTCCGGATGGGTGTAGGATTCATGTGCTGGTGTTGCGCTTGGCCGCGCTGTGGGAAGTTGCCACTCGAGGAGATGGAGTAGGATAGTGTGTTGCCATGTGGTTGACGGTGGGTGGGAGCGTAGTGGCCTGGAGCACTGGCATTCACGTGTAGGCCGACGTGTCCGTCGGTCGTTGTGATGTTACGTGTAAGCCATCTTCCTAGCTCTGACTTCCGAAGGGAAGCCAGCACAGCCAAATGTACCACCAAAGAAGCAGTCCGCCAGTGTGCGCCGTTGGATACAAGTTCTGGAGTCAGAGCCAGCCACATGAAGACGAAGGCAACTCCGCTAACAAATCGAAAGAGACATTGTAAGCCGTGTATTACGCCTTACGCGTGGGATAGTACCTCATGGCTTATCCATATCAAAAAAAAGGTATGAGCAGAGAAGCGAGAAATAATACATGGGATGGAAGATCGTAATCGAAGGATCTTTTCCGTTCATCATACGCAACTAGCGCCTCGAGAAAGAGGCAATCAGATGTTCTGCGGCCGCGACTTGAGCCAAGCGGCGGCGGACGCAGGCGCGTCGCTCGCAAGCTCGCCTTTGACCTCCCTTCAAAATCCAGAGGCCTCCAGGAGGCATCCCAGGAGGGTCCCAAGAGACCAAAATCATAGATGTTTGACGGTTTGGGGGGTTCTTACCTTTCCGGCTTCCCGACGTTCCCAGACGGCCCTAGCGGCCCCAAAGAGCGCCTCAAGACGGCCCAAGAGGTCTCCAAAAGGGCACCAAAACGGCCCAAGAGGGCCCCAAGACGGGCCAAGAAGCGCCCAACACCACCCAAGATGCCCCAATAACGGCTCCAAGAGGGGGCCCAGATGGGGGACCCGAATGGACATTTCGAGCCCTCCGCCCCGAAGGGGCCCCTGGGAGGCCCCTCAGAGGCCCCCAAGATGGGCCCAAAAGGCCTCAAGAGGCCCCCAAGAGGGCCCCAAAATGCCCCAAAGACGGCTCCCAAGAGGCCCAAAACTGCCCCCAAGAGGCCACCGAGAACGCTCCGAAGAGACCCCAAGAAGCATCCCTGACAACTCTGACCCACAATTCAGGCACGGTGGCGGGATGGGCCGAAGGTCGCTAGATCCGCCGCCCCCTGCTTGCAGGGGTGCACGGCGTGCTGGATGATTCAGGTTTTGGTTTTGGTTCTTTTTCTAAAAGAACTTCCCAGTGGGCTTCGGCCCGTCCCGCCGGGGTCCCGGGAGGAAGCCGAAAGGACCTCAATCCGGAAACAAATCCTCAAAAAAACGGCCGTTTCGCTCGGGACATCCTCAAAAAATCGCGAAGATGGCCCAAGATGGCCTCCAAGTCCGCCCGAGATGGTCCAAGACGGCCTCCAAAACGGCCCAAGAGAGTCCAAGACGGCCCAAGACGGCCCAAGAGGCCCCCCAGAGGCCTCCCAGACGGCCCAAGAGGCCTCCAAGAGGTCCTCCAGGAGAGTCCGAAGAGGCCAAAATCATTGATTTTCCATTGGTTTTTGAAGGATTTTGGCATTTGCGCCTTTTCGGCTCTCCGACGGCTCGAGACGGCCCAAGAAGCCCCCAAGATCGCCCAAGAGGCCCCCAAGAGAGCCCCATGATGGCCCAAGTGGCCTCCAAGATGGCCCCTAGAGGGCCCCAAGAGGGCCCAAGAGGCCTCCAACACGCCCAAGATGGCCTCCCAGACGCCCAAGATGGCCTCCAAGACGGCCCTGGAGCATTCCAAGCGGGCCCCAAGTCGGCCCATAGAGGCCCCCCAAACGGCTTCCGACGGCTTCAGACGTGCCAGGAACCCACCAAGATGGCCGAAGTTGGCTCGAAGCTGGCCCGAGACGGCCCAAAAAGCCCCAAAGATCGCCCAAAGCTTGCCCAAGAGGCCTCCAAGACGGCCAAGATGACCTTCAAGATGCCCACGTGTTCCCCGAAGGCTTTCCAAACCGATTCGGGGAACACGTGGTCCGATAGCTTGGCAGGTCTGGCCTCAACGTTCGGCCACATAGGCGCTTCCAAAAAGGCAGGGGGCGGCGGTGATTCGCCGTAGGCGTCTTCGATCCGCCGCCCCCTGCTTGCAGGGGTGCACGGCGTGCTGGATGTTTCAGGTTTTGGTTTTGGTTCTTTTTCCAAAAGAACTCGCCCAGTGGGCTCCGGCACGTCCCGCCGGGGTCCCGGGAGGAAGCCGAAAGGACCTCAATCCGGAAACAAATCCTCCAAAAAACGGCCGTTTCGCTCGGGACATCCTCAAAAAATCGCGAAGATGGTCCAAGATGGCCTCCAAGTCCGCCCGAGATGGTCCAAGACGGCCTCCAAAACGGCCCAAGAGAGTCCAAGACGGCCCAAGACGGCCCAAGAGGCCCCCCAGAGGCCTCCCAGACGGCCCAAGAGGCCTCCAAGAGGTCCTCCAGGAGAGTCCGAAGAGGCCAAAATCATTGATTTTCCATTGGTTTTTGAAGGATTCTGGCATTTGCGCCTTTTCGGCTCTCCGACGGCTCGAGACGGCCCAAGAAGCCCCCAAGATCGCCCAAGAGGCCCCCAAGAGAGCCCCATGATGGCCCAAGTGGCCTCCAAGATGGCCCCTAGAGGGCCCCAAGAGGGCCCAAGAGGCCTCCAACACGCCCAAGATGGCCTCCCAGACGCCCAAGATGGCCTCCAAGACGGCCCTGGAGCATTCCAAGCGGGCCCCAAGTCGGCCCATAGAGGCCCCCCAAACGGCTTCCGACGGCTTCAGACGTGCCAGGAACCCACCAAGATGGCCGAAGTTGGCTCGAAGCTGGCCCGAGACGGCCCAAAAAGCCCCAAAGATCGCCCAAAGCTTGCCCAAGAGGCCTCCAAGACGGCCAAGATGACCTTCAAGATGCCCACGTGTTCCCCGAAGGCTTTCCAAACCGATTCGGGGAACACGTGGTCCGATAGCTTGGCAGGTCTGGCCTCAACGTTCGGCCACATAGGCGCTTCCAAAAAGGCAGGGGGCGGCGGTGATTCGCCGTAGGCGTCTTCGATCCGCCGCCCCCTGTGGTCTTGCCACAGGGGTGCACGGCGTGCTGGATGATTCAGGTTTTGGTTTTGGTTCTTTTTCTAAAAGAACTCCCCAGTGGGCTTCGGCCCGTCCCGCCGGCCACCCGTAAATTTCCCAAAATGCGTCTGTCAATGCCCAAAAACGGCCGTTTCGCTCGGGACATCCTCAAAAAATCGCGAAGATGGCCCAAGATGGCCTCCAAGTCCGCCCGAGATGGTCCAAGACGGCCTCCAAAACGGCCCAAGAGAGTCCAAGACGGCCCAAGACGGCCCAAGAGGCCCCCCAGAGGCCTCCCAGACGGCCCAAGAGGCCTCCAAGAGGTCCTCCAGGAGAGTCCGAAGAGGCCAAAATCATTGATTTTCCATTGGTTTTTGAAGGATTTTGGCATTTGCGCCTTTTCGGCTCTCCGACGGCTCAAGACGGCCCAAGAAGCCCCCAAGATCGCCCAAGAGGCCCCCAAGAGAGCCCCATGATGGCCCAAGTGGCCTCCAAGATGGCCCCTAGAGGGCCCCAAGAGGGCCCAAGAGGCCTCCAACACGCCCAAGATGGCCTCCCAGACGCCCAAGATGGCCTCCAAGACGGCCCTGGAGCATTCCAAGCGGGCCCCAAGTCGGCCCATAGAGGCCCCCCAAACGGCTTCCGACGGCTTCAGACGTGCCAGGAACCCACCAAGATGGCCGAAGTTGGCTCGAAGCTGGCCCGAGACGGCCCAAAAAGCCCCAAAGATCGCCCAAAGCTTGCCCAAGAGGCCTCCAAGACGGCCAAGATGACCTTCAAGATGCCCACGTGTTCCCCGAAGGCTTTCCAAACCGATTCGGGGAACACGTGGTCCGATAGCTTGGCAGGTCTGGCCTCAACGTTCGGCCACATAGGCGCTTCCAAAAAGGCAGGGGGCGGCGGTGATTCGCCGTAGGCGTCTTCGATCCGCCGCCCCCTGCTTGCAGGGGTGCACGGCGTGCTGGATGATTCAGTTTTGGTTTTGGTTCTTTTTCTAAAAGAACTCCCCAGTGGGCTTCGGCCCGTCCCGCCGGCCACCCGTAAATTTCCGAAAATCCGTCTGTCAATGCCTTTGTTGCCCCAACTTGGCCCAAGATGGCCTCCAAGACGGCCAAGATGGCCCAAGATGGCCTCCAAGATGCCTCCAAGACGGCCAAGATGGCCTCCAAGACGGGTAAGATGGCTCCAAGATGCCTCCAAGACGGCCCAAGATGCCCTCCAAGACGGCCAAGATGGCCCCAAGATGCCTCCAAGATGGCCCAAGAGGCCTCCAAGACGTTCTCCAGGAGAGCCCGAAGAGGCCAAAATCATTGGTTTTCCTTAGGTTTTTGAAGGTTTTTTGCGTTTTCTTCTTTTCGGCCTTCCGACGGCCCAAGAGGCCCCCAAGATCGCCCAAGAGGCCTCCAAGAAGGCCCTATGACGGCCCAAGGGCCCCCCAAGACGGCCCCAAGAGCGCCCCAAGACGGCCCAAGAGGCCTCCAAGACGCCCAACATGGCCTCCAAGACGGCCCTGAAGCGCCCCAAGAGGGCCCCAAGACGGCCCAGAGAGGCCCCCAAGACGGCTCCAGACGGCGTCAGACGGACCAGGAACGCCCTAAGACGGCCAAAGAGACCCCCAGGAAGCCCCCAAAGGCCCCCAAGAGGCCCAAGGAGGCCCCCAAGATGCCTCCAAGAGGCCTCGAAGAGGCCCCCAAGAAGCTCCCAACAGACCCCAAGGGTGCCCCAAGAGACTCCTAACAACCCTCATCCTCCTACTCTATTTCTTCCTCTTCCTCTTCCTGTTCATAATCATTCTCTCCCATGTGTTCCCCGAAAGCTTTCCAAACCGACTCGGGGAACTCATGGTCCGATAGCTTGGCCAAGCTCTAGTCCAACTTTCGGCCACATCGGCGTTTCCAAAAAGGCAGGGGGCGGCGGTGATTCGCCGTAGGCGTCTTCGATCCGCCGCCCCCTGTCGATTCATCGCAGGGGTGCCTGGCGTGCTGAACCCTCTAGGCTTTGGTTTTGGTTGTTTTTCCCAAAGAACTCCCCCTGGGGCTCCGGCACGTCCCGCCAGCCACCCGGAAACTGCATCAGTCAATGCCTGAAACGGCCGTTTCGCTCGGGACATCCTCAACAAATCGCGAAGATGGCCCAAGATGACCTCCAAGTCCGCCCAAGATGGTCCAAGACGGCCTCCAAGACGGCCCAAGAGAGTCCAAGACGGCCCAAGAGGCCCCAGAGGCCTCCCAGACGGCCCAAGAGGCCTCCAAGAGGTCCTCCAGGAGGGCCCGAAGAGACCGAAATCATTGATTTGTCTGAGGTTCCGGCGGCTCAAGACGGCCCAAGAGGCCCCCAAGATCGCCCAAGAGGCGCCCAAGAAGGCCCCATGACGGCCCACGTGGCCTCCAAGACGGCCCCAAGAGGGCCCCAAGATGGCCCAAGAGGCCTCCAACACGCCCAAGATGGCCTCCAAGACGCCCAAAATGGCCTCCAAGACGGCCCCGAAGCGCCCCAAGAGGGTCCCCTGTCGGCCCAGAGAGGCCTCCCAAACGGCTCCCAGAACGTGTCAGGAACCCACCAAGATGGCCGGAGTTGGCTCGAAGCTGGCCCAAGACGGCCCAAGAGGCCCCCCAGAGGGCCTCCAGGAAGGCCAGAAAAGGCCAAACAAACACCTTGATTTTCCGCAGGTTTTCGAAGGATTTTGATATGTCCTTCTTTTCGGCCTTCCGACGGCCCGACACGGCACAAGAGCCCCCAAAGATCGCCGAAAGATCGCCCAAGTGGCCTCCAAGATGGCCCCAGAACGGCCCAAGAGGTCCCCAAGACGGCCCCAAGAGGCCCCCAAGACGGCACAGGAGGCCTTTAAGACGCCCAAGATGGCCTCCAAGACGGCCCTGGAGAAGTCCAAGAGGGCCCCAAGTCGGCCCATAGAGACCCCCCAAACTGCTTCCGACGGCGTCAGACGGACCAGGAGCCCACCAAGACGGCCGAACATGGCCCATAAGATGGCCCAAGACGGCCCAAGAGGCCTCCAAGAGGGCCTCCAGGAAGGCCCGAAAATGCCCAAATAATTGATTTCCCATGAGTTTTTGAAGGATTGTGGCATTTGCTTGTTTTTCAGCCTTCCGACACCCCGAGACGGCCCGAGTGCCCCCAAAGATCGCCCAAGAGGCCCAAGACACGGCCCCAAGAGGCCCCCAAGACGGCCAAAGAGGTCTCCAAGACGCTCAAGATGGCCTCCAAGACGGTCCAAGAGCCCTCCAAGACGTCCTCCAAGAAGGCCCGAAAGGGTCAAAATGGCCTCCCGACGGCCAAGATGACCTTCAAGTTGCCCACGTGTTCCCCGAAGGCTTTCCAAACCGATTCGGGGAACACATGGTCCAATAGCTTGGCAGGTCTGGCCCCAACGTTCGGCCACATAGGCGCTTCCAAAAAGGCAGGGGGCGGCGGTGATTCGCCGTAGGCGTCTTCGATCCGCCGTCGATTCATCGCAGGGGTGCCTGGCGTGCTGGATTTGTTCGGTTTGGGTTTTGGTTCTTTTTCCAAAAGAACTCTCCCAGTGGGTTTCGGCCCGTCCCGCCGGGGTCCCAGGAGGCCCTTCCACGTGCACAAACTCCGGAAAACATTCTCCCTGAAACGGCCGTTTCGCTCGGGACATTCTCAAATTATCCCGGCAAAGCAACCTAACAGCGATGTGTAGGAGCATATCTGGAAGCATCCCCCTTAAGATTCAGATGAGAATCCAGTTGTAGAATTCTGCTGTTCTCGCAGTCGTAGTCGCATTCGCGATGACAGTCGCAGTGGCAACGGCAGTCGCAGTCACAGCCTCAGCCTCAGCCTGCCCTGCCTCAGCCTCAGCCTCAGCCGCAGTGCCAGCCTCAGCCTCAGCCCTCAGCCTCAGCCTGCCTCAGCCTCAGCCTGCCTCAGCCTCAGCCTGCTTCAGCCTCATCAGTCTGCCTTCAGCCTCGGCCTCAGCCTCAGCCTGCCTCAGCCTCAGCCTGCATCAGCCTCAGCCTCAGCCTCAGCCTGCCTCAGCATCAGCCTGCCTCAGCCTCAGCCTCAGCCTGCCTCTGCCTCAGCCTCAGCCTGCTTCAGCCTCAGCCTCAGTCTGCCGTCGGCCTCGGCCTCAGCCTCAGCCTGCCTCAGCCTCAGCCTGCATCAGCCTCAGCCTCAGCACGAAGCGACCCAGCTAGAAGGACAAAGCGCTGAATGTACACCGATGTGTTCGACGACTGCGTATGTAATGATGTGACGATATACAGACTGAGCCCTTCGTGAATGTCTACATGTTTTTCTGACGCCTACAAACGGCGCTGACGTGTGTGAGAAAATTGTCCGCGCAGCAAAAGCCGGCGAAGCGTGCGGGAGCTCGCATGCTGAGACAGACTACGTCTGCAGACCGCCAGCTGCAAAAGGTTGCGAGCGGCTCTTGGAAGATGTTTACGGAACGGAGCTACGGTGTCTGAAAACATTGGCATCGAAGCGAAGAGCCTCGGAGCCCTGCAACCTGAGAAACACCGCAGGAACTCGCATACTGAAAAGGAATGCATTGCAAACCGCACGCTGCGAACCCTGCAGGCTGAGAAGCACCGCAGGATGTCGCATGCTGAAAAGCACTTGTACTGCAGAGCGCTAGCACTCCATCTCGGGCTCGGACCCCCCCGTCCTGATCCAGAACGTGTCCGGCCACGGCCTGAAAATGCCGTTCCAACTCCCGAGGATCAGCTGGCACTCCGGCTCTGGGACACTCCAGTACGTCTTGAGCACCTTGAGCCAGGCCCCATCTCGGGATCCCCACAGCACGCTGTACTTGACCGAGACCGTGCCGAACTCATAACAATTGACCTCCGAAGGACCTGCGAGTGCAGGCTGAGAAACACCACGCGATTGCAGGGCACGGCATTGCGTGTCACATGAGTGCAGGCTGAGAAGCACCACATCTCGTTTGCCAGAGATCACTCCCAGGTTATTTGATCCCGCAACACCAGCCACGGCGTAGCTGCCACAGGGGCCGCAGATAGCAACGGTTCGGTCACCCAATTGGCGTTCCGGTGAGTCACAATTCGCGTGTGGCTCCACGAGCCTGTGTAGCGCGATTTGCGGGGCACCAGTGTGCTGTAGGTGTTGTTGCCGTAGCAGAAGACGGCCTCTGGAGCCCAGTGCGGATTCCAGCGGACAGCGTAGACCCTGTGGACGCCATTGCGGATGACGTCGCGCGCATCTTCGATATGTGCCACCCATCGAAGCCAGTCAAATGCTGAGCCATCGGTGATGTCAACAGCACCTGGGGCAGTCTCGCCATGGTGGTAGTGCAACAGCGATTGGAGAGCGGCGCTGGCTTCGTCGCGGCCCACAATCTGGCGCGAGCAGGCTGCCTCTTGCAGGTGCTCCTGTGTGAAGAGCAGTGGGGCATCACCGCCAGTCTCGGCAGGCTGAGCAGCGCCACCGTCAGGCACGGCAGTCTGAGCAGCGCCGCCACGAGGAACATGAGGCTGAGCAGCGCCAGGCTCAGGCACGGCAGGCTGAGCAACGGCGCGTGGTGGACCGACATAGGTGGGCTCATCGGGTCGGCCGTTCTTATGGTAATGCAGGCGCATGGCTGAACCGTCTGCACGACGGAACTCGAAGAAGTGCCTGCCGTGGCCATCCGTGTTGGAGTAGTTAGGGTCGCGCTCTGTCTCGATGATGCGAAAGAGAACCTGGGCGATGCCCTGCCCGATTATGCGCTCAGCGAAACCCGGAGCGGCAGACCGAAGCAGTTGCTTCCAGTCGTAGGACGGGTCGTTTGTTACGTCTTTGAACGACAAGTTGTTGACAATGCACTCGGCGCGCAGCGCGCGCTGCCACTGGCAGGCGGTCTTGCCGCCCATCCCTGGTGTACGGCGGATGTCTTCGAGGTGAGCCTGCTCAAAGACCACGTCGACACCTGGCTGAGGAGTCGGTGCGGGCGGATCCGGCAGAATCTCCCACGGGCCATCGCACGGGGCCGGGGGTGGCGGGGGCGATGCCTTGCCGCGTGCTGGCATTGTGACAAGGCAGGCTGAGGAGCACCGCCGCGGCTGGACGGCCAGGTGAAACTCGAGCAAACATGTGGCTACAGCTCTAAGCAAAATGGCTACGAGGAGGTTAAGGATGATGATGATGGTGTTGATAGGAAACCCGGTATCAGCGAGTTGATGTACAATGAGGTGTCCGCAAACGAGACACTGCTGTCAACGCTGTTATAACTAACCACAAACGAGACACTGCTATCAACGCTTGCACAATTAAAAAGAAACGCTGGCATTGACACTACTAGCAATACCAAAGTGGAGTTTAAACGAGGCACTGCCATCAACCGATTCAACTTCCAATAAAAGAAGATCACAAATGAGTTCACTCTGAAGTGACCCATGGCTATCAATGCGAGAAGTCTCTGCAAACTATTCACTCATGGCGACCGCCGCGCACACGCGTGTAGGAAATCGTTGATGATGATAGTGATAATGGAGTGGGGGCCAGTAATGCAGATACACTGCTGTGCATTCACTTGCTGCGAAAAGAAACTCTGTATGAATGAGTTGATATATAATGAGTTGTCCACAAACGAGACACTGCTATCAACGCTTGTATAAGTAAAAAGAAACGCTGCTATCGACACTTCCCCCAATACTAAAGTTGTCTTTAAACGAGTCACTGCCATGAACGGCTTCAACTACAGTGTAACGAAAGGAACTGCAGGCTGAGAAGCACCGCAGGCCAACGTGAACCAGTCGTGGTGATGAGGATGAGTGAAATCTGCGATGATGATAGCGATCATGAAGTCGGTTGTAGGAACCCACTTTTGTAGTAACCAACATACACTGGTATGCATTCACTTATGGTGAAAGGAAACTCGGTATCAGTGAGTTGATATAGAATGAGTTGCCCGCAAACGAGACACTGCTATCAACGCTTTTAGAACGAAGCGAACCCATCAGAACACTGTTATCAACGGAAAGAATGCTGTAGAAGGACAAAGCGCTGAATGTACACCGATGTGTTCGACGACTGCGTATGTAATGATGTGACGATATACAGACTAAGCCCTTCGTGAATGTCTACATGTTTTTCTGACGCCTACAAACGGCGCTGACGTGTGTGAGAAAATTGTCCGCGCAGCAAAAGCCGGCGAAGCGTGCGGGAGCTCGCATGCTGAGACAGACTACGTCTGCAGACCGCCAGCTGCAAAAGGTTGCGAGCGGCTCTTGGAAGATGTTTACGGAACGGAGCTACGGTGTCTGAAAACATTGGCATCGAAGCGAAGAGCCTCGGAGCCCTGCAGCCTGAGAAACACCGCAGGAACTCGCATACTGAAAAGGAATGCATTGCAAACCGCACGTTGCGAACCCTGCAGGCTGAGAAGCACCGCAGGATGTCGCATGCTGAAAAGCACTTGTACTGCAGAGCGCAAGCTGCGAAACCTGCAGGCTGAGAAGCACCGCAGGAACTCGCATGCTTTCGAACACTACTGCTCGAGACCGCAGCTGGAGAGCGGCAGACCGCAGGCTGAGAAGCACCGCGGGCAGGGAGACTTGCAAAACTCAGATGTCCTGATCGTCTTGGAGGAAGTCACGCCAGTCCGGCGGCTGCCAAGAATCGATGATGCTCCTGGAGCCACCGCCCGTGCTGCCGCCGATGTCCAGGTAGTCGCCATCGGCCCTGAACAGACGGCCGTGCCCCAACGCCAGAATCGCTTGGTTGCGGATTTGAAGCAGCGCTCCGCTCTCAAACATCTGCAACACGTCCAGCTGCCTGCGCGTGAAGTTCGGCTTTGGCTGGCCAGCCTGGGCAGACAGATGGCGGGAAAGCCGCTCCCCCTCGTTGTAGCGCGCGATGGCCTCGGCCTTCTGGTGGCGCAGCCGGCGCCGCTGTTGCCGCAGAGCTTCCTCGGGAACTGCTGCATCACGGCCCTCACTGTGATCAGCTTGCAACGCTTGCGTTAGCCAATCAACGTCGAAGCGCCCTGAGAAGGCCAGCACCTCCCAGATCTGTTTGGTACCGGCCACACGTTGCAAATGGCGATGCCACCGCTTACGCTTCTGGTCTTTCACAAACTTGGCGACGCTACCCAGACCTGCACCCTTGGCCTGGCCACCTTTTCCCGCAGGCTGAGAAGCACCGTGAGAACCTTTCTTACCGCCTGGCCCTTTGTTAGGACCCTGCGGAACCGCATGGCCCCCTTGTGGCGCAGACTTGCCTCTCGCTTTTCCCTTTTCGACATCCCGTTCCTGAAGCGCACGCTGCTGCCGCGACTGCTCGTACTGGTCGCGAGCTACTCTGACCAATTCCTGGCGCTCAGGCTCCGTGAGAACGTAGCGCATGTCGTCGATGTTCTTGCTCCGCAGAAAGTCATGTCGAAGCTTAAGGACAGAGAGAATGGCTCGGCCAGTCTCCTCCTGAGACGCAAAGGCCGCGTCATATTCCGAGCCAGGCTGAGGAGCGCCAGCTGGATTAGTGTCCGCTGGCTCCGTGGACTTCCTCTTTTTGAAAAGCAAGAGACTGAGATGATGGAGGACTTTCGGATCGTACTCCTCGTCGTACCTGTCGTCCCAAAGCTGCCTCAGCTCCCTGTGCAAGTCGTTCGCGCGATTCTGAACGACATCCTCGACGTAGTCGGGATCACCCGGTGAAGTCGGTGAAAGCGGAGGAGTAGAACTCGGCGACCGATCCCAATGCACAGAAGACTCGGCGTCCGCCTGTACGCTGACGTCGGCGTCGGAGACGTTTTCGACGACAATCTTCCGCCTCTTGCTCTCCCCAGGCTGAATAGCACCAGGGAGAGTGAGCACAACCGCCACCGCATCGTGTGCGTCGTTGCGCATGCCACGATCCGTAAAAGACGCGCCAACGGCAATGGAGCAGAAACGGGCGACTGCTCCGCAGACCGCGACGTGGTCGCCTTTGAGGTCGGCCGGAGTGGCATGGACCTCCCAGAGCTTCTCGTCGTTCTGCTGGCGCTGGTAAGCCTCCCGCGCCTCCTGGAAAGTGAGGTTGTCGTCGCCGACTACAAGCAGAACGACTGCCTGGCTCAGATTCTCAAGAATCTTTCCCAGGCAGTCCAGGTGCAAGCGGAGATTGCGAACTGTCCGCTTTCGAGTCTGGATGGTCGGCGGTTTCTTGCCGCACACGATGTGCATGTTGGCGATCACCACGTGGAACTTGTCATGGCCTGGTTTGTTCACCTCAAAATGTGAAATAACAGCATCAATCTCTCGGCCGCTAGGAGGCCTGTAAACTTTGCTGTCTTCGCACAGAGTCAGTTCCGCAGGCTGAGAAGCACCGCGGAACCCCCAGAGAGTCAAGTAGTTGTCGACCTCCGAGAAGCGAATGCCATCACCGAAAGGCTTACTGAGGATCTCTGTCACGTTGATCCCTGCTCGGCGAAAGCCTTCACGGAACGCACCGACCTCGCAGCCACAGACCATATCAGCATCAGCGGTCTCCACTATCGTGGCGCACACCCTTCCGAAGTTAGCGCAGTGAGTGGCCGCCTGCTTACCAGTCATCATGCCCTGCTCGAACCCGAAATTGAACGAGGCGACCGTGAAAGACGCAGGCTGTCTGTCCACCTTCCTCCGCAGGCTGAGAAGCACCGCGAGGCGGCGCAGGCTGAGAAGCACCGCGAGGCGGCGACACTTCGGACGAGCCTCGCGGAGCAGAGGCTGCGGATGAACGTTGGGTATGGGGGTACGGCCAGGGGAACGCCATTGCAATCGAAACTGAGTGGACTGCAGTGAGTGAATGCAGTGGCACGATTGAATGCAGTGGACTGCAGTGTCACTAGCAATTCCTGAACCAAACACGGCTGTGGCGGAAGGACTACGAAGCGTCTGGCTATTCAAAATGTGGCCCGGGAATGTAGTTCTGGGAACTCGAAGACTCCGAAGCTGTTGCATCCAGAATGTGGCCCGGGAATGGCGTTCTGGGATGTCGAAGAGCACGAAGTGTGTGACTGTTGCATCTGGTTATTCTAAATGTGGCCCGGGAATGGCGTTCTGGGATCTCGAAGAACACGAAGTGTGTGACTGTTGCATCCGGGTATTCAGAATGTGGCCTGGGAATGGAGTTCTGGGAAGTCTGTGTGACTGTTGGTGAAAAACGAGCCACTGCCGCCCGGCAACTCCCCAACACCTGCCCGGACCCCCCTGTGGAGTGATCTGTGAGCTCTTTTGAGACCACTAGAAACCTATCAGTCTTCGCTGTTAGGTAAAAATCGCGGAGATGGCCCAAGATGACCTCCAAGTCCGCCCAAGATGGTCCAAGACGGCCTCCAAGACGGCCCAAGAGAGTCCAAGACGGCCCAAGACGGCCCAAGAGACCCCCCAGAGGCCTCCAAGACGGCCCAAGAGGCCTCCAAGAGGTCCTCCAGGAGGGCCCGAAGAGGCCAAAATCATTGTTACCTAACAGCGAAGACTGATAGGTTTCTAGTGGGATCAAAAGAGAGCAGCAGATCACTCCACAGGGGGGTCCGGGCAGGTGTTGGGAGTTGCCGGGCGGCAGTGAGCCGGGCTCGTTTTTCACCAACAGTCACACACTTCGTGCTCTTCGCCTTCCCAGAACTCCATTCCCAGGCCACATTCTGGGGGGCCGGATGCAACTGTAGGCCACTTCGTGCTCTTCTATTTCCCAGAACTCCATTCCCGGGCCACATTCTGGGGGGCCGGATCCAACTGTAGGCCACTTCGTGCTCTTCCATTTCCCAGAACTCCATTCCCGGGCCACATTTTGGATGCCCGGAGCCAACTGTAAGCCACTTCGTGCTCTTCCATTTCCCAGAACTCCATTCCCGGGCCACATTTTGGATGCCCGGAGCCAACTCTAGTCCACTTCCTGGTCTTCGAGTTCCCAGAACTCCATTCCCGGGCCACATTTTGAATAGCCAGACGCTTCATACTCCTTCCGCCACAGCTGTGTTTGGTTCAGGACTTGCTAGTGACACTGCAGTCCTCTGCATTCAATCGTGCCACTGCATTCATTCACTGCCAGACCACTGAGTTCATTGGGCGTTTGGCCGGATGTCCCGTTCATCCGCAGCCTCTGCTCCGCGTCCAGGCTCGTCCGAAGTGTCGCCGCGCGAGGCTCGTCCGAAGTGTCGCCGCCTCGCGGTGCTTCTCAGCCTGCGCCGCCTCGCGGTGCTTCTCAGCCTGCGGAGGAAGGTGGACAGACGCCTGGTTCTGGCGCTGTGCAGCCTGCGTCTTTCACGGTCGCCTCGTTCAATTTCGGGTTCGAGCAGGGCATGATGACTGGTAAGCAGGCGGCCACTCACTGCGCTAACTTCGGAAGGTTGTGCGCCACGATAGTGGAGACCGCTGATGCTGATATTGTCTGTGGCTGCGAGGTCGGTGCGTTCCGTGAAGGCTTTCGCCGAGCAGGGATCAACGTGACAGAGATCCTCAGTAAGCCTTTCGGTGATGGCATTCGCTTCTCGGAGGTCGACAACTACTTGACTCTCTGGGGGTTCCGCGGTGCTTCTCAGCCTGCGGAACTGTTTCTGGATTACAGCAAAGTTTACAGGCCTCCTAGCGGCCGAGAGATTGATGCTGTTATTTCACATTTTGAGGTGAACAAACCAGGCCATGACAAGTTCCACGTGGTGATCGCCAACATGCACATCGTGTGCGGCAAGAAACCGCCGACCATCCAGACTCGAAAGCGGACAGTTCGCCATCTCCGCTTGCACCTGGACGGCCTGGCCAAGATTCTTGAGAATCTAAACCAGGCAGTCGTTCTGCTTGTAGTCGGCGACGACAACCTCACTTTCCAGGAGGCGCGGGAGGCTTACCAGCGCCAGCAGAACGACGAGAAGGTATGGGAGGTCCATGCCACTCCGGCCGACCTCAAAGGCGACCACGTCGCGGTCTGCGGAGCAGTCGCCCGTTTCTGCTCCATTGCCGTTGGCGCGTCTTTTACGGATCGTGGCATGCGCAACGACGCACACGATGCGGTGGCGGTTGTGCTCACTCTCCCTGGTGCTATTCAGCCTGGGGAGAGCAAGAGGCGGAAGATTGTCGTCGAAAACGTCTCCGACGCCGACGTCAGCGTACAGGCGGACCGCGAGTCTTCTGTGCATTGGGATCGGTCGCCGAGTTCTACTCCTCCGCTTTCACCGACTTCACCGGGTGATCCCGACTACGTCGAGGATGTCGTTCAGAATCGCGCGGACGACTTGCACAGGGAGCTGAGGCAGCTTTGGGACGACAGGTACGACGAGGAGTACGATCCGAAAGTCCTCCATCATCTCAGTCTCTTGCTTTTCAAAAAGAGGAAGTCCACGGAGCCAGCGGACACTAATCCAGCTGGCGCTCCTCAGCCTGGCTCGGAATATGACACGGCCTTTGCGTCTCAGGAGGAGACTGGCCGAGCCATTCTCTCTGTCCTGAAGCTTCGACATGACTTTCTGCGGAGCAAGAACATCGACGACATGCGCTACGTTCTCACGGAGCCTGAGCGCCAGGAATTGGTCAGAGTAGCTCGCGACCAGTACGAGCAGTCGCGGCAGCAGCGTGCGCTTCAGGAACGGGATATCGAAAAGGGAAAAGCGAAAGGCAAGTCTGCGCCACAAGGGGGCCATGCGGTTCCGCAGGGTCCTAACAAAGGGCCAGGCGGTAAGAAAGGTTCTCACGGTGCTTCTCAGCCTGCGGGAAAAGGTGGCCAGGCCAAGGGTGCAGGTCTGGGTAGCGTCGCCAAGTTTGTGAAAGACCAGAAGCGTAAGCGGTGGCATCGCCATTTGCAACGTGTGGCCGGTACCAAACAGATCTGGGAGGTGCTGGCCTTCTCAGGGCGCTTCGACGTTGATTGGCTAACGCAAGCGTTGCAAGCTGATCACAGTGAGGGCCGTGATGCAGCAGTTCCCGAGGAAGCTCTGCGGCAACAGCGGCGCCGGCTGCACCACCAGAAGGCCGAGGCCATCGCGCGCTACAACGAGGGGGAGCGGCTTTCCCTCCATCTGTCTGCCCAGGCTGGCCAGCCAAAGCCGAACTTCACGCGCAGGCAGCTGGACGTGTTGCAGATGTTTGAGAGCGGAGCGCTGCTTCAAATCCGCAACCAAGCGATTCTGGCGTTGGGGCACGGCCGTCTGTTCAGGGGCGATGGCGACTACCTGGACATCGGCGGCAGCACGGGCGGTGGCTCCAGGCGCATCATCGATTCTTGGCAGCCGCCGGACTGGCGTGATTTCCTCCAAGACGATCAGGACATCTGAGTTTTGCAAGTCTCCCTGCCCGCGGTGCTTCTCAGCCTGCGGTCTGCCGCTCTCCAGCTGCGGTCTCGAGCAGTAGTGTTCGAAAGCATGCGAGTTCCTGCGGTGCTTCTCAGCCTGCAGGTTTCGCAGCCTGCGCTCTGCAGTACAAGTGCTTTTCAGCATGCGACATCCTGCGGTGCTTCTCAGCCTGCAGGGTTCGCAACGTGCGGTTTGCAATGCATTCCTTTTCAGTATGCGAGTTCTTGCGGTGTTTCTCAGGCTGCAGGGCTCCGAGGCTCTTCGCTTCGATGCCAATGTTTTCAGACACCGTAGCTCCGTTCCGTAAACATCTTCCAAGAGCCGCTCGCAACCTTTTGCAGCTGGCTGTCTGCAGACGTAGTCTGTCTCAGCATGCGAGCTCCCGCACGCTTCGCCGGCTTTTGCTGCGCGGACAATTTTCTCACACACGTCAGCGCCGTTTGTAGGCGTCAGAAAAACATGTAGACATTCACGAAGGGCTTAGTCTGTATATCGTCACATCATTACATACGCAGTCGTCGAACACATCGGTGTACATTCAGCGCTTTGTCCTTCTACAGCATTCTTTCCGTTGATAACAGTGTTCTGATGGGTTCGCTTCGTTCTAAAAGCGTTGATAGCAGTGTCTCGTTTGCGGACAACTCATTCTATATCAACTCACTGATACCGAGTTTCCTTTCACCATAAGTGAATGCATACCAGTGTATGTTGGTTACTACAAAAGTGGGTTCCTACAACCGACTTCATGATCGCTATCATCATCGCAGATTTCACTCATCCTCATCACCACGACTGGTTCACGTTGGCCTGCGGTGCTTCTCAGCCTGCAGTTCCTTTCGTTACACTGTAGTTGAAGCCGTTCATGGCAGTGACTCGTTTAAAGACAACTTTAGTATTGGGGGAAGTGTCGATAGCAGCGTTTCTTTTTACTTATACAAGCGTTGATAGCAGTGTCTCGTTTGTGGACAACTCATTATATATCAACTCATTCATACAGAGTTTCTTTTCGCAGCAAGTGAATGCACAGCAGTGTATCTGCATTACTGGCCCCCACTCCATTATCACTATCATCATCAACGATTTCCTACACGCGCGTGCGCGGCGGTCGCCATGAGTGAATAGTTTGCAGAGACTTCTCGCATTGATACCCATGGGTCACTTCAGAGTGAACTCATTTGTGATCTTCTTTCATTGGAAGTTGAATCGGTTGATGGCAGTGCCTCGTTTAAACTCCACTTTGGTATTGCTAGTAGTGTCAATGCCAGCGTTTCTTTTTAATTGTGCAAGCGTTGATAGCAGTGTCTCGTTTGTGGTTAGTTATAACAGCGTTGACAGCAGTGTCTCGTTTGCGGACACCTCATTGTACATCAACTCGCTGATACCGGGTTTCCTATCAACACCATCATCATCATCCTTAACCATGTTTGCTCGAGTTTCACCTGGCCGTCCAGCCGCGGCGGTGCTCCTCAGCCTGCCTTGTCACAATGCCAGCACGCGGCAAGGCATCGCCCCCGCCACCCCCGGCCCCGTGCGATGGCCCGTGGGAGATTCTGCCGGATCCGCCCGCACCGACTCCTCAGCCAGGTGTCGACGTGGTCTTTGAGCAGGCTCACCTCGAAGACATCCGCCGTACACCAGGGATGGGCGGCAAGACCGCCTGCCAGTGGCAGCGCGCGCTGCGCGCCGAGTGCATTGTCAACAACTTGTCGTTCAAAGACGTAACAAACGACCCGTCCTACGACTGGAAGCAACTGCTTCGGTCTGCCGCTCCGGGTTTCGCTGAGCGCATAATCGGGCAGGGCATCGCCCAGGTTCTCTTTCGCATCATCGAGACAGAGCGCGACCCTAACTACTCCAACACGGATGGCCACGGCAGGCACTTCTTCGAGTTCCGTCGTGCAGACGGTTCAGCCATGCGCCTGCATTACCATAAGAACGGCCGACCCGATGAGCCCACCTATGTCGGTCCACCACGCGCCGTTGCTCAGCCTGCCGTGCCTGAGCCTGGCGCTGCTCAGCCTCATGTTCCTCGTGGCGGCGCTGCTCAGACTGCCGTGCCTGACGGTGGCGCTGCTCAGCCTGCCGAGACTGGCGGTGATGCCCCACTGCTCTTCACACAGGAGCACCTGCAAGAGGCAGCCTGCTCGCGCCAGATTGTGGGCCGCGACGAAGCCAGCGCCGCTCTCCAATCGCTGTTGCACTACCACCATGGCGAGACTGCCCCAGGTGCTGTTGACATCACCGATGGCTCAGCATTTGACTGGCTTCGATGGGTGGCACATATCGAAGGTGCGCGCGACGTCATCCGCAATGGCGTCCACAGGGTCTACGCTGTCCGCTGGAATCCGCACTGGGCTCCAGAGGCCGTCTTCTGCTACGGCAACAACACCTACAGCACACTGGTGCCCCGCAAATCGCGCTACACAGGCTCGTGGAGCCACGCGCGAATTGTGACTCACCGGAACGCCAATTGGGTGACCGAACCGTTGCTATCTGCGGCCCCTGTGGCAGCTACGCCGTGGCTGGTGTTGCGGGATCAAATAACCTGGGAGTGATCTCTGGCAAACGAGATGTGGTGCTTCTCAGCCTGCACTCATGTGACACGCAATGCCGTGCCCTGCAATCGCGTGGTGTTTCTCAGCCTGCACTCGCAGGTCCTTCGGAGGTCAATTGTTATGAGTTCGGCACGGTCTCGGTCAAGTACAGCGTGCTGTGGGGATCCCGAGATGGGGCCTGGCTCAAGGTGCTCAAGACGTACTGGAGTGTCCCAGAGCCGGAGTGCCAGCTGATCCTCGGGAGTTGGAACGGCATTTTCAGGCCGTGGCCGGACACGTTCTGGATCAGGACGGGGGGGTCCGAGCCCGAGATAGATGCTAGCGCTCTGCAGTACAAGTGCTTTTCAGCATGCGACATCCTGCGGTGCTTCTCAGCCTGCAGGGTTCGCAGCGTGCGGTTTGCAATGCATTCCTTTTCAGTATGCGAGTTCCTGCGGTGTTTCTCAGGTTGCAGGGCTCCGAGGCTCTTCCCTTCGATGCCAATGTTTTCAGACACCGTAGCTCCGTTCCGTAAACATCTTCCAAGAGCCGCTCGCAACTTTTTGCAGCTGGCGGTCTGCAGACGTAGTCTGTCTCAGCATGCGAGCTCCCGCACGCTTCGCCGGCTTTTGCTGCGCGGACAATTTTCTCACACACGTCAGCGCCGTTTGTAGGCGTCAGAAAAACATGTAGACATTCACGAAGGGCTCAGTCTGTATATCGTCACATCATTACATACGCAGTCGTCGAACACATCGGTGTACATTCAGCGCTTTGTCCTTCTAGCTGGGTCGCTTCGTGCTGAGGCTGAGGCTGATGCAGGCTGAGGCTGAGGCAGGCTGAGGCTGAGGCCGAGGCCGACGGCAGACTGAGGCTGAGGCTGAAGCAGGCTGAGGCTGAGGCAGAGGCAGGCTGAGGCTGAGGCTGAGGCAGGCTGATGCTGAGGCAGGCTGAGGCTGAGGCTGAGGCTGATGCAGGCTGAGGCTGAGGCAGGCTGAGGCTGAGGCCGAGGCCGAAGGCAGACTGATGCTGAGGCTAAAGCAGGCTGAGGCTGAGGCTGAGGCAGGCTGAGGCTGAGGCAGGCGGAGGCTGAGGCTGAGGCAGGCTGAGGCTGAGGCTGTGACTGCGACTGCCGTTGCCACTGCGACTGTCCTCGCGAATGCGACAACGACTGCGAGAACAGCAGAATTCTACAACTGGATTCTCATCCGAATCTTAAGGGGAATGCTTCCAGATATGCTCCTACACATGGCTGTTAGGTTGCTTTGCCGGGATAATTTTTCCTTAGGTGTTTGAAGGATTTTGGAATTTGCTTCTTCTCGGCATTCCGACGGCTCAAGACGGCCCAAGAGGCCCCCAAGATCGCCCAAGAGGCCCCCAAGAGGGCCCCATGACGGCCCAAGTGGCCTCCAAGATGGCCCCAAGAGGGCCCCAAGACGGCCCAATAGGCCTCCAACACGCCCAAGATGGCCTCCAAGACGCCCAAGATGGCCTCCAAGACGGCCCCGAAGCGCCCCAAGAGGGTCCCCTGTTGGCCCAGAAAGGCCCCCAAGACGGCTCCCGACGGCGTCAGACGTGCCAGGAACCCACCAAGATGGCCGGAGTTGGCTCGAAGCTGGCCCAAGAGGCCCCCAAGAGGCCCCCCAAAGGGCCTCCAGGAAGGCCAGAAGATGCCAAAAATATTGTTTTTCCTAAGGTTTTTGACGGATTTCGACATTCATTCTTTTCGGCCTTCCGACGGCCCGAGACGGCCCAAGAGCCCCCAAATATCGCCGAAAGATCGCCCAAGAGGCCTCCAAGACGGCCAAGATGATCTTCAAGATGCCCACGTGTTCCCCGAAGGCTTTCCAAACCGATTCGGGGAACACATGGTCCGATGACTTGGCAGGTCTGGCCTCAACGTTCGGCCACATAGGCGCTTCCAAAAAGGCAGGGGGCGGCGGTGGTTCGCCGTAGGCGTCTTCGATCCGCCGCCCCCTGTCGATTCATCGCAGGGGTGCCTGGCGTGCCAGACCCTCTCGGTTTTGGTTTTGGTTCTTTTTCCAAAAGAACTCCCCCTGGTGCTTCGGCCCGTCCCGCTGGCCGCCCCCCAAGACCCGCAAGACGCACGCACACGCCATCGCCCAATCCCAATTCTTCCTCCAAGACGGCCCAACATGGCCTCGAGGATGGTCACGTTGGCCCAAGATGGCCTCCAAGATGGTCCAAGATGACCTCCAAGTCCACCCAAGATGGTCCAAGACGGCCTCCGAGACGGCCCAAGAGGGTCCAAGATACCTGCAAGTTCGCCAAGAAGTCTCCAAGACGGCCCAAGAGGCCTCCAAGAGTCTCTCCAGGAGTGCCCGAAGAGGCCAAAATCGTCCACTTTGAGATGGTTTTGGAAGGATTTGTCTTTTTGTCTTTTCGGCTTCCCGACGCTCCAAGACAGCCCAGGAGGCCTCCAAGAGCGCCCCAAGACGGCCCAAGAGGCCTCCAGGAGCGCCCCAAGACGGCCCAAGACGGCCCCAAGACGGCCGCAAGAGGGCCCAAACACGGCCCAAGAGGCCTCCAAGACGCCCCAGATGGCCTCCAAGACGGCCCCGAGGCGCCCCCAGAGGGCCCCAAGTCGGCCCCAAGAGGCCCCCAAGACGGCCCAAGAGGTCTCCAAGACGCTCAAGATAGCCTCCAAGACGGCACAAGAGCCCTCCAAGACGTCCTCCAAGAAGGCCCGAAAGGGTCAGAATGGCTTCCAGACGTCCAAGATGACCTTCAAGATGCCCACGTGTTCCCCGAAGGCTTTCCAAACCGATTCGGGGAACACATGGTCCGATAGCTTGGCAGACCTCTGGCCACAACCTTCGGCCACATAGGCGCTTCCAAAAAGGCAGGGGGCGGCGGTGATTCGCCGTAGGCGTCTTCGACACCCATAAACATTCAGAAGCACGCGTGGGTATCTTCAATCGGCGCTGGGACCCCCTCCTTGGCGCGCTCCGCGCGCCAGGGGCGGCGCCGCTGGCGCCGCCAAGGGGACCCAGCACTGACACGCGAAATCGCGGACCTCCGAAAATTCATGTTTATGGAGTTCTTCTTCGTCGACATTGGACGAATCAGCGGCGGACCCTTGAATCCTGGCAGCTTCCTGTCACGCAAGAAAACAGCCCGCCAGTGCAAATTCCTCGAGACGATGTGGCATCGGCGGGCTCCCTGGCCCCGCTCGGCTTTCTGCGCGCCGCCGACCGCCACTGGGGCAGCGCAGCCCCGACCCCCAGGCCCAGCGCCACGGCCCTGCGCGCCAGCGCCGGCGGGGTCCTCTCTGGGAGCCGACGCGGACACATACACCGCGCAATACCGGTCAACACCGCTCAATGGAGGGCGCGGTGCTGCGCAGTGCTGCGCGATGCTGCACGGCACCGGGGCTGCGCGTTGTTGCGAGGTGCTGCGCGGCCGTGCTGCTCTGTCGAGCTGCGAGCTAAGGTTTCCAAAAAGCTCCGATAGATCGGTCACGTAACTTCCCGATGCTCGGACCCAACAAGCAGCGCCAACAAGCCAGCGCCGACCTTCAAGGACGCCTCTCGAACTCCAGCACGAACACTCCCGCGGATCCTCCGACTCTGTGGGGCGGAGTTGCCCAAGGAACAACGATGGATTTTCTGCCCCGTGACTGTTTTTTCGAAAGCCCCCGGAGACCGAAAACGCCCCCCGGGCGTCGCAAACTAATGCAAAAACTCCGAGTCTGATTTTTCGTTTCCAGCCCACGTCGGAGGTCTGGGCTCGAACCTCGGACCTGTCCTGGGGTGCGCTCTGGATCCAGCCGTGTAGAAATCCAGAACTGCGACCAAACCCCCACCAAGATTCAGTCGGGGCGTCGGCGGTCTGCGGGCCTTCTCCAGAAGTCCCTGGGTCCTCCAAGCCTGTGGAAGCCTCCAGAAGCCAGAAGAAAAGAAACCACGCCCGAAAAGCTCGAACCTCGATGATTGCCAACGTAGACTCCGAACAATAAGTTCTCACACGGGCATCCACCATAAGGCACCAAGGCGGGAGCTATAAACCACGACAACTGAATTCCCATAGGAAGCGAAACCTAGCGCACCAGCAATAGGGAATACGACTGTAGGGCACCATCCAGAGGGCACCAAGACCAGGGCGGGAACCAGAAGTAACAGTATCTAAGACACCAGCCAGAGACTGCTAACCATGGGGCGCCAGGGTTGGAACCAGACATCTCGACAACGGGCGCATCACAGCGCACCAGCCATAGGGCACCAGGGGAAAAGCGAGAAATCGCGACAACGCAGGCACTAGCTTTGCCACAGCTATGGCGACTTCTGGTTGCCGCCCTGGTCCCGCCTATGGGTAGTGCCCGACGTCTTGTGTTCCAGGATGCCCCAATTGTCTCGACTTTCGGTTTCCGGCCTGGTGCCCCATGGGCCGTACCCTATGGATGGTGGCCCATCCTGCCCCATGTGTCGCGACATCTAGTTCCCGAATTGGTGCCCTATGGTTGGTCGATGCCCGACGTCCGGTGCCACGTGACGCCATAGTTGTCGCGACTTCTGGTTCCCGCCATGGTGCCCCATTTGCGGTATCCTATCGCTGGTGCAAGATTCTGCCATATTTGTCGCGACTTCTAGCTCTCGCCGAGATGCACTACTTACTGATGCAATGCGTTCCACAACCAATGCTTACAATTGGATATTCTCGCTCGTCTCGCCTAGAATTGGAGATCTGAATCGCGATTTCTGATTGCCTGTCGCCCACAAGACAGCGGCTAGAGCCTTAAGTCGCGACAACTGCCGCGCAAAAGGGTGCTCGCCATAGAACATCAGACGTAGGGAACCAGGGCGGCAAAATCGCAACACATATGTCCAAGTCCTTCCCACGCAAATAGAATGACTTGGTGCAAGCACTGTTTGGGAAACCGGCCAAGAATAAAAAACAGGATGAGGACAATGTGGTAACAGGTTGAAATGTAAAGGTAGGATGGGGCACCATCCAGAGGATCGATCAAGTCCTGTTTCAAGTGCGATAGTGAGCCGCCGAATCCACAGGCAAACCATGCAAATAGGGCACCGGCGCCTTGAGCCAGACGCCGGCGGGATGCTCGCTATGCTCGCTATATACACCTAGCCCTCTGAAGCCCGATTTCAAAATCGAAGGGAGAGGAAACGAGCTAGCGAGTACCAAGCTACATTTTACTGCGGATATTACGAAAAGAGTGCACGTGGCGAAATGCCATGGGGCTCGTGTTCAGACGAACCGTACCCATCCGGCCAACGCCAAGCTGGGTCTGCAAAGAAGCGGCAGGACCCGACCTGGTCAAGTGCCAGGGACGGGCCTGCAAAGTAACGCGTTGCAAACAAGGTGTTAGCAGGACCTGACCTGGCCAACTGCCAGCGACAGGCCTGAATGGGTCCTATCAGAAGGGGCCCAAAGACGCAAGCAGCAAACAGTATAATATTACACGAGAAGATTACAGGCGAAGTAAAATGCAAGCTTGTCTTACAGCGTATGACCACGCAGTGTAGGAGTACTCCGCCAGTTCTTCATGAGATGGGCTTAACCTTCGAGGCTGGAGCCCTGTAAGGAGTGTAAGTATTCAGCTCGTCATGAAAGGATTGCGCACCCGCCAATACCTGCAGTAGAAGGTCTCAGTCTATGAGACCCAGGGTGTGACCGTCAGCAGTCATATCCCGTGTGTCGCACCAGTGTATGCTGTGTACGATGCGTCTGTCCATCATATGTCAAATCCAGCTGCTGTGACCTAGTAGCGTGCATTCAGTCGGTTTTTTATATATAAACATGTCCTTGCTTGATAACTATCGATTTGAACACACAGATTCGGCATCTATGGTAAGAGCGACTTCGATGCACAGACAACCCATTTCAATAATATTATTGACTTGTGTCGGTGTAAGCGGTCCCGCCAATAGTTCGTGCAGGGCAGCGACTGCCGGGTCGCAGTCCTCTAAGTTGTGGGCTGCTGCTAGCGCTTCCGCAGAATAGCTTGACATTGCCTGCAGTCGATGCGACTTGCAATAGGCATCTATCAGGTGTGCGACGGGCTTGCCATTGCGCGTGGGTCCACGCCGGAGTAGGTTGGCACCTCGAATGCCATGCCCTTCCACGTCGTCCCCGGCGTCTCCGGTCAGCCCTTGGCAGCCGGAGTCGGCATGGAGGTCGACTTCCCCGGTGGGTTTCATAGCCAGGTAAGTCATCTGCTGACTTCGGTTTTGAAGCTTACGCGCAATTGCGTCTAGCCGCCGTACCTGGATGCCGGCAGGTTCTTGCGCCCGCTGCATTGCTGCAGCGCGCGCCATAAACTAGACTTGGGCGATGAGGGCATACGCTAATGCTCCACGAAGGTCCACAAACGCATGTCAGCGGCTTTCTGCTCAGCCTCCGCGCCCGCAAGGTCTGGGCGTTGGATAGGGCGAAATTGCTTGGTACATCGCCGTCGTGATCCAGTGCTACGTCGCCGCTTTCGTTCTTCGTGTATATGACGGTGTAGGTATGTTTATTGAGTTTGCATGCGCCGAACATGTTCTCGACGCATTTCACGCGGCGATCAAAGGTTTCCGCCTTTCCAATCATATTGATGTCCACGTGCTTGGCCGTCAGTAGCGCCTCCGCCGTTTCGAGCCTCGTCGCGAGACGCGGCTCGACAGCCGAGGCCGCGCGAGACGCTGCGAAACTTCAGGGGGAAGGCGCGCGGAGCATCCCTCGCTCCATAGCCTGGCTTCAGGCACTGCAAGAAAAGCTCGCTTTCGTCATATTTCTCTAGCCCAGGAAGAATTCTCAATGCAGGCGCTGGCCCTGGTGGTAACGCAAAGCATGCGATGCGTTCCAGTGGCCTCAGCAAGCGCGCAATAAGTGAGCCCCGCCATGGGCGCTTTGTCTACAGGGTTACATGCGCCTTCGCGCCTTCGCTGGCCAACAAGCACTGGCTTGACCTGCTGGCCGTTCCTGAAAAGGCTTCCACGTCGAAGGCTTCCACGTCCATGAATCCTCGTGAGACAACAAGTCACAGTCGGAGTGTCCTAACCATTATCCCTTGCCGTTCTTGACGAATTTCCATGTGCGGACGTAACGTGAGGCCACGACGGTTGGGGCTCCTGCGAGTTATGCTATATTGAAGCACTTGCTGTCGAATCAAATCTCAAGTTCAGAGCAAAGTGTCTTGCCGACCTGTACTGGATGAGCCTGAATGTCTGCCTTGGCGAGCGGATCGTCTTCCTCTACTGCCACCGCTCGTTTAGCGGCTGCAGGGACAGATGCCCGCATCGTGGTAACGCTATGCTTCCGTAGTCGGCTATACTGCTGTTCTGTGAGTACCACTTTGGCCACGTCGGCTACGAAACATAATTCCATGGATTGGCCACGGTGATCGCTGTCAAGGGCATGGTCTTCATCGTGATGCGGGATGGCGGAGACGCGATGCGCATCTTTATTGCGGTGGCGCGCGTCTTCGCGACATCGGGCACCTGGGTCGCCATTCGCAACTGCGCTCAGAACCGATTGGTCCGAGATCATCGTTGTGGGCACAATGCAAGGTGGACCTAGTGGCGCGGTCCCAAGAAAATCGCGCTCGTCATGGAGTTCAAATGCACCGAGCTTCGAGGACATAAGCCTCGAGGTCGGCTCTCCATTCCTCTTGGATCGCAGGGGGGGGGGCGTGTAGGCGGAGACAACTTGTTCTCAGGCGTTTCCGCCGGTCGAGCGTCGCCGCTGGAGGCAGGGCCGCCCAAATTTTCTTCGAATCCTGAGGTCCTCATCGAAGCCGGCCATGGGCTAGGATGACTTTCACATTGTAGCACTCTTGCATGTGTGGGCCCCAGTGATTGCATGGATGTCGAAGGCTGTGCCGTTCGCCTCGTGGCAGTGCAACCCTGGCGTCGCATCGCTGTCGCGGTGAATCATGGTGCAGCTGTCAGCGCGAGTGTCAGCTTGTAGCCGATCGATACTCTTCGCAAGTCGAACTGCGACCGCGTTCTCGATCCGAAAGTAGTTGCAGATCAGGCATTGCAATGCCAGATGCACTCTGGGCGACAGCTTACTGGCAGCGGTTATCCGCAAGCCCCCTCGCTTAGTTGCAGATCCCCCTGCAGGCAGGCTTGCGGTGGACGCAAGCACAGTACAGAGGGCTGTGTTTTCCGAGCCTAGTTCTCGAACCATCAGTACCTCGATGCACGGGGCATGTCTTAGGTCAGGGTACTGAACAGCGACTTCGCGGTTACCAACCCGCACTATGGTTTGGCCCCTCTCGGGGTCATTGCGTGCGACTGGGCAAGGGCCGCTCCAGCCTCCCCCGTCACCCTTGGTTGTAGTGGGTCGGTGGTAATCGACTAGATCACCATCGCGATAGGGTACTTGGCCTGGAGGTGTCGTTTTGGTGCGCAGTGCCCTGTCAGCTTTGGTGACTGCAATGGCCTGTGCGATAGCCTCCAGGCTGATCGCGCGCATCCGCTGCTCTCGTGAATGGCCACGCGCTTCCGTCTGTCATTCGTGGTCCAGCGCTGGCAAATCAGGAGGACATGCCAGCTGACGTCCATGCAACACCTGATGCGGACATACTCCATTGTGAAACGTGGAGGCGCCGGTTACGAACATAGCTTCATGCAAGAGACGGGGGAAGTTGAGTGCTATGTTGTGTAGTTGCAACCAAGTATTCCTCCATCGCGTGCGTGGTCTGTCTGAGGATCTGGTTTCTGGATTATGTCGTCGCAGCGCGTTGCCCTGGTGCTCGGGCACTGAGCTCGGCGCCCTCGCGTGGAAGAATGTCTCGAGCTGTATCATTGTTGAGAACACCTTCTCCGTCTGAGTATGGGATCTTAGCCGGGCCGCGTTGTAGACGCGAATAACGGCATGCGCCCAGCGCAGAGGTCATGGTCTAATCGGAAATTTCCTGGCCAGCGGCAAATCTGATGCGCCGTTCTATCATGTGGAATGCTTCGCGCGTCTTGTAAAAGAACAGGTCGCATTCGCATTCCTTATTGGAAATTCCCGGTAGAGCCACTGATGGCACGACTGCCTTGCCCGGCTTCTCCCACGCTCGGCATTCCCAACACGCGTCGCGCGCGCCCTCGATGAGATTGAGCCGATCGGCGTCGAGGCCAATCTTGGCGAATCTACATCTCGCCTAGGGCTTCGTAGCGCGATGCCACCGCGGGCGCAGCTTTCAGAGTTCCTTGGCGACGACAGATGGATCAAATATTCGGAAGTTTTGCATCCTCACTTGGAAATCGAAACGAATGCAGTCAGGGAGTTTAGGCGAACGCGTCTCCGCGCGGCTCTGGCCGCGGGCACTGGCGGCGGTGGTTCGCCGCCTTGCGTGCGTCCCCGCCGACCATTGTCTCGCAAGTGGTCGCCGGGGCTCCCTGCTCCGCCCCCTCCTCCACCTGCGTGGGCCCCGCGTGTCGCATCGTGATTTCCAGCGCCGCGAGTGGCGACTGCGGAAGGCTGTGGACGCCGGCTAAAGTTGCCTGGACTTATTCGCATTTCGCGTGACGGTGGCACCTTTCGAAAAGCTTCAGGTGCTGCCGGCAGGGCTGCTGGCGGTGCTGGCGCTTCCGCTGATGTTTGAAGCGCGCCCGCCGGAGGTTGATGCGCCTTGGCAAGCAGTTCGCATGGTTTTTAGAATCTGCACTTGCCGGGAGTTTTATGGTGCCCCGCTTTGTGCGACCCGTATTTCTTCTTGCAGCTTTCGCGCTCCCAGTAGATGGGATCGACGTCGTGCCATCGACGTACCCTCGGGCCCCTCGAGTGATCTGGCGAATCCTTTCGGTTGTAATCTACGCGTGCTGGACGCCCAAGGCCGCCCGGTGGCGGTCGGGCGATGGCGCCAGCAGGGCCACGAACAAAATCTTTGGCATCAAGATCAAAACCAACGCTGTTGACGACGAAGATTGGAGTGCGTTCCCGCTTACTAAACGGGCTGGCAGGTGACTCCAGAAGCTTCTTCGCAATGCGGACTTCGTCAACGAAGAGCGACTGGAATTCGCGCGCATTGCCGCGCTGCAGCAAGTTCCTCGCTGCACAGATGCGGGCGTTCGCGGCGGCCGTTGCATCTGGCGCATTGGAAGGGCAGTCAGAGATCAGGGTGATTACGCGCGAATTGTGCAGTATTTTTAATGTGCGCGCCGAATTGTCTTAGCCCTGTAGCGCACTGGTATATCGTGATTTTGTAATTGTGGCTCCGTTCCTGCAGTGTGCGCCACATGGGCGTCTCGTCTATCCAAGTGCCTGCCGGTGGTTCACGCATCCAAAATCTGCGCAGGTCATCCTGGGTTTTGGCGACGGCGCGGCAGAGGGTGATGCGTGGTAGATCTTCCTGATGGTGTTTCCACCATGCGTTGTAGTTGACCATGGCGTTCAAATCTAATGGTGGGCCCGTGGTGTGACAAGCAGGTTGTGGGATCGCCGAGCACGCCTTGCACGTGCGTTAAATACGGCTCGCTGTAAATGTTGGCCCCCAAGATCGACGCTGGCCAGCTAATCATGGTTGCCACCCGACGAAAGACGGCGCTTAAGGGCAAGTTACGACATGAATCCCATTCCACCGCAGAGCCCAAACTGCAGTGGAGCCTCTGCGGCTTTCGCCGCAGTCGTCATCTCGTCCTCAACTTTCTCTGGAATCTTGTTCGGTGTGATGCCAGTTTCTTGGTCGGCCTTCTGCTTTTCTCGTTGTTTGATTCGCGCTTCAGTCGGGCGCGCCGGTTCAGGAGTCAAAAGTTCAGGATCCGGTGCCGGCCCAGACAGCGGGGTGGGAGGAGAACAACCATCTTGGATGATGATTGTCTTTTCGTGCTTTGGGCGCTCCTGTCTGCGGTTTCCCACGAGCAGTACGGAGTTTGGGTCATCCCACTAGAAGTTGGCGCGTGCATTTTTGATCCCCTTCGGGAGTTGCGAGCACCAGTCGTGGCCAGTAGACAGATCATGAAGGCGAAGTTATTGTATCATCTTGTTGGTGTCAAGGTCATGCGTAACCCTTCGAGTGACTAGGCCCCCCTGCTTGGGGCCTTTGCCATCAAGCTGCACATATCGTGCTGCGTTTCGGTTTATACGAGTATGTAAGTTGTGCAGCGTTCCCGTTGTTTTCTCGTGGGTTTGTTTGCCTGCCTTTTGAGTATGTGTTCGGTAACTGTCACTAGGACTTGATTTCGCCATTCGACGCGTTGTT
Organism: Prorocentrum cordatum; assembly: GCA_963575745.1. Lineage (NCBI taxonomy): Eukaryota > Dinophyceae > Prorocentrales > Prorocentraceae > Prorocentrum > Prorocentrum cordatum. Next base: position 65,742 of record CAUYUJ010016108.1, read on the forward strand.
GATCGTGACCGTACCAGTCCAGTGCATGTTGGGCAGCGCCCACCCATTTGCACCTCCACGTTGTTGTGGGGGTGCGGTTGTACGTTGCTACAACCTGCGTTATCTGCGCCGCTAGGATCCTCATTCCACGGTCGCATTGAAATCCGAAGTGGCATGGGCGCATGCGTATTGTTGTGAAGTGTAGGTCGGCCTGGAGGACCCATCATTGTGATATGCAGATTGAGTCCCTTTGCTTTAGCTAATCGATTTCATAGCCGCTCCCAATGTGCACCTACTCCTTCCCCCGGTAAGTGCATGTACCACTCCGCTGGAGTGGGTGCCCGTAGCATCGCGTGGTCCCCAGCTGACACGATTCCTACATGCATGGGGTCATTTACTGATATAACTTCAGCGCGTGTTATTCTGTCACGTGTGCAACCACGGTGGCGGAGTTGAGCGGAAGCAGTGTGAATGTCTTCGGTAACGTAGCATCTCGCAAAAATATCGATTCAAGCTCGTTTCCGAGCACAGTCTGAATGCCGGATCAGATGCTCGGCAAGCTGAGGGCCAGTCATCCCCAGCCCCCAGCCTGCCCCCGTCGCGCGTCTCCGCGGTGGTCGCGGGCGCGCGCCTGATCCATATCGGTCGCCTCAATGGCCCGCCCCGTTTCGGTCGTGAGATCAGTGATGCGGGGTATGGTGCTGCTGAGAGAGCTGTTTGGGTCTCCGCGGGTGCTTGCCGCGCTGCCCGGAACCAAAATAGCGTCTCCACCGGGGGTGTCATTCGCGTCCAGCGCGAGGTGCGGGACAGGAGTCCATTGCGCCACCGTGAGATCGACCTGCTCCATCCGGATGTCCTTCATGAGCTTCACCACCTCTCTCCGATCACGGTCTACCGCTGGGTCGGCGGGATTGACGTGCCTTGCGCGGCGGCACTGAAGATGGCGGTTGACAGACTCAACGAAAGCCTCGAACGTCGCGGAGCGTGCGTTGGGTCTCTGAGACGCATCGCGCAACAGGAGGCCAGTGGACGTGATCGGGTCTCCAGGCCTTGTGAGCCCGTTGGTGCGCGTCTGCGTTCCCGCCTGTACCATGCGATTGTCCTCGGCGCCCCTCATGGCTGCAGCGATTTCGCGATGGTCAAGCCACTGTCTTGAGGAATTAGCATAAACTCAGATTGCGCCTCCGCGTCAGCGTAATTGCAGGCCGCCGCTGTCGTCTTGAATTGACCTGCCCCCACGTTGTCCGCCTGGCTTGCGATATTGAAGCATGCATCTCCAGGCCCGCGGGGCCCGCGGCAGTCGGCCCTATCCGCGCCGAGAAGATCGGGGCACGGAGTGACCAGGTGGCCGCTGGCGCTCTTCTCCAAGCGGAGGATCTTCGCACCGCGGACCAATTGCATCTTGCATGGGCCTCGTCAGGGAAGATATCATTTTCCTTCGCGCGCTCGAGCGCGGGGATGACGCGTTTCCGCTGGGGACTGCTCAGTCCGAGGAGTGCTGAGGCATCTGCGCCGACCCCGTCGGCAGCGTCGGCCGCATACGTGTCCAGCTGGCGCTTCTGCAGATAATCGCAGGCGATAAGGAACTTACCCCTCGCCTTGCACGTTGCTGATCCTGCGCTCACGCCATTGACGTATACCGTTTCCGCCAGATCACGCCTTGCAGCGTGGACGACTCATTGCGTGGCCGACTCCTCGAACTGTTTCGCCACGTTTTGGCCGGCGTCGTTCGCGCTGGAGCCGATGTCCACCGAGATTGCCAGCCTTCCGTCCGGCAGGACTGTCTTGAAAGGACCTTTGATGTCAACCTCGCGTCCGCTCCCTCGCGGCGCCTCCGCCCCCTTGCTCTGCGACCCATTCCTCTACCGACTCGGGTCCCGACGAGGCCTTCCAATCGGAGGGCCATCCGTGGTTTCGTCGGTCGCAATGGGATCTCTTGACAAAATCACTTGCGCGTTGGCACGTACCTGGCGGGCGCGATGGTCTACGCCCGCGGGAGGGATCGACCCGCGAGAAGCGCTTCCGCTGTTCATTATGAGCGATGTCTCGTGGCGAGAGCCGGCGTGGCTGCGCGCGCTCTGCGGCGAGTCGATTCGGCGAGGCTGCCCCGACCGCGGCGGAGGTAGCCTGCGCCTGCACGTGCCTTGGGTCGCGTTCTGCTGCCGCTACTGCTCGAGCCCGACCGACGGAGGATCGTGCAACGGCGGAGCGGGCGCGCGCGGACTGTCGTCGCGAGTCTGCTCCAAAGTCGCAATGGTCCGCTGGTGCGGCGCGCTGTCTGGCGAGTTCCCTCGCTGCGGAGCGTCGTTCGGCGCGCCCGCCTGCGCGCGGGCAGCGCGCTGCTGGGCCTCGCGAAGCTGGCGCTGCAGCTCCGAAACTTGCGACTGCAATGAAATGAGCTCGACAGCCTGGGTTGGCTGTGAATCGCCACCCCGGTGGCCAGCGTCGGGGCGCGCGACGCCGCAATGATGCCAGCGCCGCGGCGCACCGCGCAAGGGGCATCCATGGGGGCACCTGTCCTCTGATTGACCACGCGCGCGCGGTTGACGCCATCCCAGCATTCGCCCTGGCACTGGTGTCCGCGCCGTGGGCGCCACAAATTATCCCGCGGCTGGAAGGGCTGCAGGCATACTGCGCACTGCGTGAACTCAATGTCCGGAATGGCTGGGGCCTAGGCCCCAGCTGAGTGTTCGGCTGGAGCCTCCCCTGCCTCTCCAGTGCAGATTCTGAAGCATTGTATGCGTGGGGAGGTGCAGCTGTTGATGATGGTGTGTCTGCACCTCACTGCGCGTCTCCGCGTTCGATCCTCTCGGCCGCCCATGCACTGGCCTGCCGCGAGCCGTTGCGCGCCCGCGTGGCGGCGACAAGCTTCTGCTCGGCCGTCATATTATCCTGCGTGGCGTGGCAGATGCCCTCGATGCCATCGGCGACGGGGCCTGAGGGCGCAGCTACGGCAGCGCCTGCCCCATGCACTTGAGTCTCCGCGCCCAGCGGCGTCGGCCGGTAGGACACGTGAGGACGAAATGCTGAGTCTACCGCGCGCATGGCTGACATCCGGTGGAACTCCTCGGTGGCCTCGCTGGTGCACCTGTCGGCTGGGATGGCGCGCCCACGCGTTCCCGCCCATCTACTTCGCGGAAGCACTCGGGGTGCATCGGCGCATCCATCGGAAGTGGTTCTGGGGCGCCCAGAGGAGAACGGGCGAGGCGCGGGTGCATGCCGAAGACCGGCGCGCATTGGGATCTGCCAGCCGGCGCGGGGTCTGGGCTCGGATCAGGAATCCACGAGCATGATGGAGTCCAACCTCCCATCCGTTGCTCGAGCCGACCCGCCGCGATCCCGAGGGCCCGCGTCTGCTCGATGCCCTCCTGCTGCTGTCGTTGAATGAAGCGTTGCCGCTGGTAGTGGGGGCCGTGGCAGGCGGATGCTTCCGGCCCGTCCCCAGGCTGCGCTGCCGTGGACGCAGCGAAGGGCATCGCCGCAGGCGGCGCCGCGGGCGTCGTCGCGCGGAGCGCCGCGCGCAAGTAGGCCGCCGACGCAGCCGCTTCAGCCTCTGCAGCAAGTCGCGCGCGGTACCCCCCCGGCACGGCGACGCAGCGAATGCAGCGCCGAGGGCGCGCTGGCTGGCCGGCGAGCCCAGGTCCATCGGCTCGAACCGGGCGGGCCCAGCTGCGCTGGCCGGCCTCGGCGGTCCAGCCGCTGCCGCCGTAGGGCGGGTGCTTTGTTGGAGGTCTGCTGCAGCGGCCCGCGGGTCGAAGTGGGCCAGCTGGGCCACGGCCGCTTCGATGGCGGCCGGGGTCATGGCACCCCTGGTGGTGCAGGCGTTGAGGGGGTGTCATGACCTGGCCGAAATACAGGGTTGCGTTTGCGCGCTGTGGTGGCGAGCGCCTCCGCTGGATCCACCCAGCGCGCGCACCGTCGATCCCCTGAGGATGCCGCGCGGGGCCTCGACGACCGAGCCGAAGGGCTTCTCGGGGAAGTGCCAGCCGCGGCCCAGCTCTCCCTCCGTGATGGAGCCCCGGCAACTGCAGGAGGGATCGAAGCGTAGCGGATCGCGCCACACCCGGTTTGTATATTCCCAGACGTGGCCGCCACCTGCACGATAAAACGTGGTGATATACGGACATAAGCGTTTCCGCTGGTCTGCAATGTCGCTATCTGACCTCAATGCCTTCACGCGATCGCGAAGGAGGAGCGGAGCGGACATGAAGATGGCACGTTCCGCGCCCTTGCGAAAGCCGCTCTGACTGCGACGGCCCCCTAGCAGATATGGGCGCCCGTGGATGAACTGGCGCCCCTGCTCCTTGCCATCGGCATTCCCGCGGGGATTATCGTCGGTGCGGCATGAGAGGCCAACTTGCACCATTGACGGCACGCGTGTGATTTTCGTGCCGTGAGCGAACTGCATAACGTCTGCCGTGTTGGTTGTGGGGCGATGGCGGCTCTCCAGTCCTTGAATGCCTAGTCGGCCGTGGCCATTGGTGGCCCGAATGTATAGCCCATCGTCGTCATCGATGATGCACGGACCCTCGTTGTTTGCGTCTCCGCGGCAAATCTCCGCAAGTTCGATTTTTTTATATATTATTATTTTTTCTGATCGCCCGAACGGTCCACCACCTCGGCCACCATAATAAGTACAAGGGCGATGTGGTCCATGTCCTGTTCATCTGGGCCCATGTATTTCACGGCGGTCGAGCGGCCTGCGCCCCCGTTCTGGCCCGCCAGGAAATCGGTCACCAATGCCCAGCCGCCCACGACATCGTAAGTCGGGACAGCCTGCAGGGGCACCTTGCCCAGTCCATCCTTGCCCCGGGAAGGACAAAATTGACGATGGCGGAGGACTTGCGGGAACCGTTGGCGCACGAGCATGAGCTCGTCGGGACTGGGGAGGGGCCGCCAGTCACGCCCAGCGAGCGCCCCCCCCCCCCTGATAAGCCTCAGCGGGAGATTCGGAGCACGTCGCGCATCCGCTGTCGGTTTCTCTCGGCGCCGTCGTTGCAAGGCCTCGTACATGCGATGTTGCGAATAGAGACGAGAAGCCCTTCGGCGTCGGTAGCGGGCGCGTCATCGTCAATGCTGCGCACGATGCGCTTCCGCGATGCACCAGGCGCCCCCCCCCCGCGGCGCCTCCGTCCTTGCACCTCCTTCAAATGCGTTTCTGCCCCCGTCGCCCTCCGCGCCGGGCGCGACGATGGAGGTTGCGCCATTTGCTCCGGGGCGGGGAGCGCGCTTCCTCCGAGGCGCGCTCGCGGCGGCCGGGGAAGAGGCCGCAGCACTTGCTGCAGCCTTTTTGTTTGGCCCCTTGCTTCTGGAAGCCGCGGAACTCATGGGCGGCGCCCAAGTCTCCGCGATGAACGCTCCGATCCCGGGATTCTGGAAACCCGACAGCCGCCGGCTGCTGGCAAGGGTTGCCGAACCCGCGAACTTCGCGGCAGCGGCAGCTGCCTTCGGCCCTTGGAGCGCCCCCACGTTTCCCGAATGCCAGGCGGAGGGGCCCGTGGCGCAGTCTGTGAAATGCTTCCCCGTCGCCGCGCCTGAAGTGGCCGACCTGGCCTTGCGCTTCGAGGCGGGCACGGGGGCCGTCCGACGGAGAACTCTCCTTGCCCCTGGGCGCCGATGGCGAAGCGGCATCTGCCTCGGAGCCTTCGGCGCCGACAGAACGGTAAGATTGCGAGGGGGTCGGCGTCGGCTGGACAAGCGCTCCGGCACCCTTGGCACGCTAATCCGCGCCTTTCCCCTTGCCAGCGCGCGCCTCGCCCCGGCCAGCCTTTCTCTCGGCCAAGCCCGTCGAACTGGGTGGCGACGCTGGCGCAACGCCCGAAGACGAAGCAGCAGCGGCATCAGCGCTCGTCGCGTTTCCGCCCCTGTCTCCATCAACTTCTCCGCTCCCTTCTACTTATTATTATTATTCTTCCCCGGCGTTTCCGCGATCTTCCTCTTCGCCATCGTGGAACTGTCTGTTACCTTTTAAGCTCCTGGTTGGTGGAGAGGTCGGCCCATGCCCGGGCGATCGCAGCGGGAACTTCCTGGTCGCTGCAGCGGCCAGCCTCCGACGCCGCCTCTCTGGCCCGATTGACGTCGCCCCCGTGGCGCGACAACCGCGGCGTGACTCCGCGGTCGGGGGATCGGCTGCCCCCGTCCATCGGATGGTTGGGTCGGTGTTCCTGGCGCCCGCGGCAGTCGCAGATCCGGTAGTTGTCGCGCAGAGCGGCGCGCGCCCGCTTGGCGTTTCGTTGTTCCTCCCGCGCGCGGGCGCGGCGCCCTGCCGAGAGTCGGGCGACCCCCCCCCCCCTCGTTGCGTTCGAGCTTTTGCTTAGAGAACCAGCGACGCACCTGCTCGGGAGTCCGCCCCTGGCGGACTCGCCCTCCAAAGATCATGGAGGCCCCGGCGCGAGCGGGCTCGATGGCCACAGAAAGTCATGCAAACGTTGGAGTTGGATAGGCCCCAGTCGACGTCGATGGGATCGTCGGGCCCAATCTCGCTGGCGAAGCCAGTCCGACGCCTCAGCGCGTCTGCGCGCAATGTAGTGCCGGCGGGGCCACAATCACGCCCGCTTCTTCGATCGCGGACGTTTCCGGCGCGTTGGGCCAGCCTGCGGCGCGCAGCCCCTCCGGCGCGGCGGGGGCGGTCTCGGCTTCGGAGACGCCCCCGTCGCAAGATGACGCGCCCCCGAAGTAGCCGTTCGGGAGATCGGGGACGAGGCCGGTCAGCGCGCGGCTGATCAACTCGCGCCGAAAGTGCACGCGCGCGGGGGGCGCCCCCGCGGAAGGGAGATCGAGCGCGGGCCAATCGACGTACTTTACGCCTCAATGGTGTCTTGAGAAGGGGCAGCACCGTCTCCCGTCCCCTTCGAATCACGCTGGTTCTGTAAATGCCTATCACTGCTGCAACGATTGCAAAGCGCCCTCTTCCTGTCTCGGTCCATCGGGTTAAGTTTCCGACCTTTTCCTCTGCCAGCGGCGCGGCGTCGGCCCCGACCCCTTCCCAGGAAGATTTCTTCATGGTCGGGATCCTTAAATTCCGACAGAAACGCTGCGAACCTTTTACCGCGTAGACGTCGGTTGCGGCGACCAACCTCACCTCGCCCCTTTCCCCGTCGGTGAAATGCCCTTCGGACGGCTCTACGCGCGCGCGTCGCATGGGTTTCTGAATGAACCTTCTCCACCGACGCTCCGCATTTTGGCGTCCTAGGATTTGGTATTCAGCGGTCTGCGCATCACCAAGTCCGTGGGATAAATTCGGCACATCCATGGATTCGCTTCCATCTGAAGATAGCGCGTCGGCACCCGTACCAGACTCGAAAAGCGAGTTTACGTTGGAGGCTGAGCCCCATGCGGCGGTTTGACTTTCAGGAGCAGTGTAGGATGCGGTATTAGATGGCTGTCCCCCAGTCTTGTTGCCATGATAACTTTGGATGGCTTCTGCCAATTCCTTAGCCCTGAGGAGTCGTTGCCAGTAATGCTGTGGACTCCTCTGGGTCACGGGGGTCATCTGGCGTTTCCGCGCCCTATACTTCCCAGCAACACTTTGCCGATGTTTCCGGGCGCGCGCTCAGCTAAGTGGCCGTGGCTGCGCGCGCGGCCCAATAGCTCATCGCATTGCTGCTGGGTCCGTGGCATTTGGCCATTCGGTGGCTGAAGCACTTGGGCGGCTCCGCCAGGGCCGAACCTTGGCGTTCTCAAGAGCACTGTCGTAATAACTGGAAGTTCGGAATGGCGAAGCCAGCCGGATCGGCTTCAAGGCGTGCCATTCCGAACCTGGCGAGGATCGAAGTCCGTTATCTCGCCCGGTTCGGGCCTGAAATCGATGAGCGCCGTTCCTGAGGTGAGCTGCCGTTCATCCTCAACGGTCTCGAATTCGGTGCTCAGCGAAAACATCATGTACGTGGCAAGGTCCTTGTGAAACCCTTGTACTGTCACGCTGTAGTTGCTGATCTGGGGTGGGATTCGCATCGGTATCATGCGTGCCACCCCTCCCAAACCACGCTGTAAGCACGCAACCTGATGTTGTGGAGTCATGTGGGCACTTGTGACGTTGAGCCGCGCATGCTACTTCACGAGTAAACTCAAAAAACGATACGTTTCCTGAGGAGCTCGATATGGGCCCCGCGTTGTGTTATTGCCTCCGTCTTTATGGCTACCGCGTTGCATGTGACCAATCGAGCAACGATGATTAGCCAGACAACGCCAAACGTGATATATTTCAAATGCTGCTTCCATGTCGGGTCGTAGGTGGCGTCGTTGATTATATTTGGGTGTCTGTCGCCGTAAGTCGGCGAATCTGATATGGAGGCGTATCCCCATTGTGGTTAAAAAAATATGGGTCCGCGCTTCATCGCAAAGGGAGCTGGTACTTTCTATTGTTCCCAACTTCGTTGTAATCCGAAGCGTAATGGCGTAAAGCCGTGGCGTATACGCTTTTCGGAATAGTCAGGGGGACATCATCCATAGAAGAGGATATAGCGTTTCCGCTAAGGGCATTTCCACCTTGTGCCCGTACTTTTGCTCTGACCTCGCAGTGGTGTTGGCGGCATCTCAAGCCGTGACGTGGACTGGATTGAAAGAAACAAAGCTGACCACAACTTAGTGGGGCCAACGCCGCTACCAAGTAAGAAGCAACATGAGGACCATGTGTTACCAGCTTGGAAGATAAAGGTAGGATGAGGCACCATCAAGAGGACTGATCAAATCCTGTTTTCAGTGCGATAGTGAACTACCGCAACCACAGGCAGCCCATGCAAATAGGACAGTGGCGCCTTGAGCCAGACATCGGCGGGATGCTCGCTATGCTCGCTATGTACACTAGCCTTCTGAACCCCTATTTCAAAGTCCAAGAGCCCAACCCATAGAGCACCAGGGCACAAACGAGAAAGCGCAGCAGACGGCTCATCATGGAGAACCAGCCACAGAGCTCCACCGATGAGCACGACGGCAATAACGAGACATCACAACAAACAACTTCGATGCCTTCATTGCATAAACGGCTTGTTCATACCGTAGCGACTTCTTGTTTGGTTTCTGACACCGAATGGACCGTGGCTCTCCGAAAGTGCACATCGTTCGATACGGGCCGAATCCTGGCCACTGGTTGCGTTCAACCTTGAACGCCCGCGCTGAGATCCCGCCGCGAAACATTCACCTAGAGCCGGCGATGCATCGCTGAGAAACCCCCGATAGCGACACCCAACTCCTGAGCGGGCTGGGGCACCCAGAGCCCGACTGGCGACGAAAGGGCTATGAAAGGTCGATGCTTTCGCCCCTCTGGCCAGCCGCCCCCTGTAGCTGCCCCTGACCCTTGGCGCAAGCACTGCGTCCGGGATCCTGCTCAAAACGCCAGACCCCCCATGGATCCCGGCCCTCTTCCCCGGGGCCAGCTCTTCGCCCGCGAGCCATGCTTGATGGCTCCGGGGCCCGACGACGGTCGCCCCCGAACGATGTTTGATAGCCCTGGGGCCCGATGACGGGCCCTGGAGGCCGAAATCGAGGATAAGCGCCCAGACTATGAGAATCGCCGCATGTGTGTGTTGGCGGCGCCCGTAAGGGGGTGGCGCGAGAAGGGTGGCCTACTCAGAAGGCGAGGGGAGGTTCCCTAGAATGGCCTTCTTAGAAGGCTCCAGGGGCTTCCAAGAAGGCATTTTGGAAGCCGCGCGGGCTCCTAATCAGCCCCCTGTGATGGGCCAGCTTTCCACGACCACTACCACAGGTAGGACGGGGGAAAAATGAGAGGATGGTGAGGTCCTCCTCTTCCTCCTCCCCCTCCTCTTCCTCATCCTTTTTCTGCCGTTGCTCAGACAGCAGGGTAAACCTGCTGCGTGCTGGAAAAATGCAACCTGGCATTCAATGCTGGCCTGTGGTGCCATTGTGGATAAAACCGAAGTAAAGTGTTTATACGGAGCCACGCGCTGTGAGTCAGGGCCACCCGAAAAGGGACGGGGAAGACAAGCAGGCAGGACATCGTAAGTAGTCGGAGGAAGAGTGGGGTAAGGATGAACGCCGCAGAAGCCGTAAGATGAGCAAAACATAAAGAGATGCAAGCGTAGCGGCATTCTTGGGTTGCTACCCCGGTTTTACGGTTCACGCCTAAACTCCACGGCCTCGGGAGCCCCGTGTTTATCGGAATCTCCCTTTGGGCTTAGCACGAACCCGTTAACCAGTAGGCTGGCGCAGTAAAGCCTGGCTGGCATGTATGACTTGAATATGGCATGGCAGACGATTGATGACTGATAGCGACGTGGTGGCGCAATAAGTACTGAGCAAAAAGGTTGTGACATAGCTGGATACCGAAGCTGGTTGCAATACCGCAGCAGGTAGCTCCGACGTCATCCCCCGCCATGACACCCACCTCCCCAGCCCAGACCCTCTAGGCTGGCGCCGCCAGGCCACGTGTACAGTGCTGTCAAGCAACGCTGCAAGGTGGGGGGGGGTCGGGTCAGTGGCAGAGTAGCGGGCGAAACACCTGTCTTATTTTGCGTTGGCTCCGCCTTTGTGGCGGTGGTGCAGCGGGCGATGCGCCCTAGCCTGCGCCTGCTGGCAACTCCATGTCTTCCCTCACCCGCCCCCCCGACCATTCCCGCCCTCCCCGAATCCAATCCACGCGGCAGGGTCAGGATAAAGAGTGAAGCGGAAGCTAAAGCTAGAGAGACTGGTGGAAGAGATTGCTGGCCATCGTCGCGGTACTCAATACTCAGAGAAAAAGCTGGAGGCTGGCGCTCGCGAAATGGCTGGCCTAGGTTGGCGGCCGTGCCGAGTTAAAACTTACTGTGTTTCCTCCTCCACATGACCCATCTTCACGACGCCCCCTTCCCCGCCCCTCCCCAACGCTCCGATCCCCGTGGCAAGGTCAGGTTGAAGAAAAAGGTGGCAGCTGCAAACTGGAAGATTGGTGGAAGATATTGGCAGCCATTGTCGTGGCACTGGGCCGCGCTAACTTACGCGGGGAACACTACGGAGGCTGGCGTATGCGAGGTGGCTGGCCTAAGTTGGTGGCCGCGCTATGTTAAAACTAACTACCTCAGCTGGTAGGCTGCGGCTGCCAGTGCGCTGCTGTGCTCTCATGCTGCAGCCGCCTGTAATGGTAGCGGTGAGGTACTATGCGCTGAGAGGCTGGCTCCCGATGTGTGGCCTATACGGTACACTTGCTGAGTCAGAAGCACATGGTCCTATGAGACAGAACGAGCAGGTGCATGCACAAGAGCTGACGAGGAGAGAGGCAACCAATCTCAAAGAAAAGGGGAGTACCGCGCCGGAAGAGGCGAAGACTGAGGCACCATGCCTCCGCAAGCGGAGGAGCAGGGCCTCGGCCATCCCCAGCAGCCAGCGAGGCGCGACCCCTGAAGGGGGGAGAAGGGCCCCCCGCTGTCCGCGAGGCAAGGCCCTCAATGGGAGAAAGGCCCACGCGCAAAAGGAGCGGGAAAGAGGAGAGAAGTGGAAAGACGAACGACGATGAAGCAGGACCCCTGGCACTTTAAACATGCCGTGAAAATGGATGGCTGCTCCTCAAAAACTGTCCTTCTGCGATGACTGATGTTCAGAGGGTGGCCGTCGTGAATGTCGTGAGAGGTGGTGTCCAAATAATGCGCCAATGCCGAGTGCAATGTCCAGCGGCACCTGTCGCGGCGTTCCTTCCAATATCCCGTAGGAGGAGTCGGCATCGTCGCAGGCGGGGCCGTGAGTACCGAAGGGGCCTGCGCTGCTGGTACCGCTCGTTGCTGTGGAAGCTCTGAGTGTCGTAAGTGCCGCTGCTGTACTTCAGCTGAGCGCTGTTGATGCTGCATCTGGTGGCTCCGCGCGGTTCCGACGCAGTCCAAAAAACCTGGGTTGTTATTGTTGTGCGCGGAAATGCGTCCTAGATGGTCCACGATTGAAACTTGTGGCGCGGGCCCTGCATTTCCGTCCTAGAGATGGGCCGGCGGCGCTTTGGGTGGAAAGTAGGCGTCCGGTGGCGTGCGTCTGGGGTGCCAGTTCTGGCGTCGGCACGTTGTGGAGCAATTGTTGCGCCCTGGCGTCTTCTGGCGATGGGCACACTATTGGGGTCCTGGCGCTAGGCCGAGGCGGGCGCATCGGGCTTCTGATCGCGCGGGTGGGTAGCTGCTGGAATGTGTAAGTGCTGTGTGCTGGTGTTGGTTGTTGTGGTGCGTCGGTGTCTGCTGGTTGACTGTGGTTGGTTGGCGTGCTGCAGTGGGCTTGTTGCATCTGGATAGTTGGTGCTGGTTGGGTGGTCGTTGGGGCTGTCGGGCGTGGGCCGCGGCGTCTGTGATTTGTATTGCGCTGCATGGGGTAGTCGTTGGCGTCGTCGCTGGAGCTGGTGTTCATTGGTGTGCGTGTGTATTCTGAACTGGTCGTCGTTGGGCTCGTAAGCTGGGTTGAAAATCTGCTGCAGTAGTTTCGCTGCGTCGCGGATGCGCACTGCCGATCGTATTTCACGCCGTCCTTGTAGTCGCGGCAAGAGTAAAGCCATTGCGAGACAATGGGTGTCGCCTGAGTAACCGCCTCATGCATCCTCCATGTAGGGTCCTGCATTCGTGTAATGAGGTGTCCGCTGGTAAGGATGACTGCTAGCCTGAACTCCTCGTTGGATCTGCAGTGGCTCACGAAGTCCAACATGTCGCTGCCGAGCCGCAGGCGTTCTCGGTCGCTTGGTCCTGGCATCCATGGTGAGAGGTGGTTGTCTGCAGATGTATCGTCTTGGAGCTGCAAATGCTTTGTCTGCTCTGCCGGTGGTAGCTTGAGCGTTGAGAGCGGTGTCGCTTGTGGGTCAGGCCTCAGACGCGGGTGAGGGAGGCATTGCTGGAGATTGTTGTGGATGCACGTCTCGTTGTTGTTTTTGTCTAAATATCGGTGCCACCCTGGTAAACGGAGATGGTCGTTGGGGAAGCGGTAGCTATAGGTGTTGGTCTGTGCGTGGTAACCAACGGCGTAATGCCATATGTTTTCGTCGTAATCGTCGTCCTCGATGTCATTGGCGCTATGCGCCGCCCACCCGACGGGGCAGTGCATGTCGTGCCTGCAATGTGGTGGTAGCGACGTGAAGAAGAATTGGCGTGAGGAAGAATTGTTTTTCGTGGACATACAGTCGTCGCTTTTGTCTGAGGGCTTTTTATTTCTGCTCTGTCTGCGATTGGGGTACGTGCTGCTGCGTCGAATCCTTCGTTGCCCCATAGGTTGTGGATGGTTGGCTGGCTTGGCTGGGTCGGTGGCGCGATGGGTGTGGGCGTCTTGGCTCTGGGTACTGGTGCAGGTGCATAGCTGGGAGGTTGCGGCGTCCTTGCTTGTTGGTGGTCTCTCTTTGGTCTGTAGTCGATGTGTGGTATGTACTGCTGCAGCGGTAGTGGTAGTAGATGTCCTGTGCACATCTTACGCAGTCGGACTTCGTATTCGTATTCTGCTTGTTCCGCTTGTCGCTGTCGCTCCAGCTGTCCTTGAACCATTTCGTAACGTAGGTTGTCTGGTCCAATGTCGGTCGGCATTTTGAAACATGCGTTGTCCGCATGTGTTTCGGGGGCTCGAATCCAAAACTTGTGCCGCGTGGGCGTGGTATTTGCGATGTCGGCGTGGGCTTGGTCGTGTCGCTGTTTCTGGTCACAGGTTGCAGGTGAGGTACTGGTGCTGGTGTAAGTCCTCCAACAACTTGCGGCCAAGGTGGGTTGTCTGGTGTAGGTGCCTGGAACTCGAAATGTGTTGGAAGAGGTCGTGGATACTGTGATATGTGCGGCGGTTGCTCTCTTACTGAGCCTGTCCACGTGTTTAATAGCGTCGCCAACGTCCTGTAACTCCACGTCGCTGGGCTGCTGGTAGGTTGAAGGTGGTGTGATGTGTCGATCTGTGTTGTCCACGATCAACATAGACCACGGTGGGTATAGTGCTGCTGCGCCCGATGCGTGCCAGAACGTATGCTAGCAACTTGATGAGCGAAAGTAGCTCGGAGCTTGTAACTATATTGTTTTACGAATTAGTCATGGAGCTAAGGAACGTATTGGTGATTCTGGTCGTGAATTTGGTGAGGATGCCGCTGTGCTCGTCGACTGTGAACTCGAATCGTTTCTCGTGTCGCTGGTGGTAAATATTGCACGGCGTTTCCTTCAGGTGGTTCTCCGTACTGTCCTTGTGGTAGTGAGGGTGTCGTAGACCTACTTTGTTGTGCTCTATGTCGCTGTTGTTTTCCCAAATTCGGTCTAGAATCACTTGTAGTCGTATGTCGTGGTCGGTGGTATCGTCGGGTATATAAGGTTGTCCGTCACGACGATAGTCGGCGCGTCTGTACAATGGGTGTCTGTCTGGCCTCCCAACCCAGTGGCTGTGCATACTTGTGTGTGAGCCTGCGCCGGTCCACTGCTGTACCACACATTCCAGTCGCCCTTTGAGTAGTTCGAAATAGTTGTTTGGCTCACGTCTGGAAAGTGTGCTACCGTAGAATGGCTTTGCTGTACCGTGCGTGCCCAGTCCTTCTCTGCAGGTGCAGGAGTGCGCTCATATTTCGAGTAGAGGGAGATATAGACGTAGTGCTTGTCGATGTCGTCGTTGCTCACTTCGTCCTGCTTGTGCTTCTGTACTTGGGCTCAGAGTACGTGGGCCGTGCTCGGATCGTCCGAGTAGTGGTGGTAGCTCGTCGTTGCCGTCGTCCTCGTACTGGTCGGGCGTCGTGCGGTACTGTTGTTCGAATTGCACATTCCGTTCTTTTGTATGCTGGTCGTCACTCCTCCTCCTCCTCCTCCTCCTCCTCCTCCTCCTCCTCCTCCATGCCCTCGTCATCATCGTCTTCGTCGTTGACCACCTCCTCCAAAATCTTCGTCTTCGTTGCCGTCGTCGTCAGCGTCCTCTTCCTACTCCTCCTCCGCCTCCTCCTCCTCCGCCTCCTGCTCCTCCTCCTCCTCCTCCTCCTCCTCCTCCTCCTCCTCCTCCTCCTCACTCTCCTGCCTATGGTAGTAATGGTGGAAAATCGCCCATCACCCTGCCTTCTTAGAGAGCCCCGCCACCTTCTTCGTAGGCCGCCCCCTCGCGCCGCCCCCCTGCGGGCGCCAGGATCAGCCAGCACCGAATCGGCAAATCGGACCGAATCGACATGGGCGTCGGGTCGAATCGACATGTGCATCGCATCGACATGTGCATCGAATCGCCAAGTCGAATCGCACCCTTCGCGCCGCCCCCCTTGCGGGCTGCATCGGCACGGAACCGGAATCGCATCGGCCGCGCCAGGATGCACCACAGCGCTCTGGAAGCACCGGGTCGCACCGGATCGTCGGACTATCGGAGCCGAATCGGATCGGGAGGCCACGTCTGGGAAGCCACTGGCGGTCCAGGCCCAGGCCGCGGCGCGCAGCGCCGCGGCAGCGACCGCGCTGGCCGCCAGGCGCGACGCCAGCCGCTGCCAGCGAGGCCGCGGCCGCCAGGCGCGACCGACGCCTGGCGGCCCCTCGGCGCTCCGGCCCGCCGGCGCCGTCGGCGCCGCGGCGCAGCCCCGGCGGGGCGTGGGTGCCATCGGTCGCGGCGGAGGTCGGAGGAGGTGGGGGGGAGCCCCCTCCCCCTTCCCTCCGCCCCCACTCCCTTCCACCGCCTTCCCTTCCCTCGCCCCCATCCTCCCCTCCACTCCCCTCCCTCCCCCCTCCCCGCTCCGAAGGGGGAGGGGGGAGGGGGAGGAGGGGGAGCGGCGAGGGGGGAGGGAGGGGGGTGGAGGGGGAGGGAGAGGAGGAGGGGGCAGGAGGAGCATGGTTGATACGGCACTGCATCTCGGATGAGTTGGGGAAAAATCCGAATGTTCGATGATCACCTTCCGACTGTTGCAATCGGCAGGCTGCGGAATGGGCGAAGGGCGAGCAGGTTGCTGGCAGGCGTGGGAGCGGGAAGCCGAGAGCGCCGAAGGGGACGAGCGCGAGACACAGGGAAGTCGGAGGGCGGGGATGGGGAAACAAGGGAGGGCAGATGATTTCGATCGGCGTGATAGCCCGAATTGCAAGCCTGAGAACACCACCTGAAAGCCATAGATGCACAACTGCCTGTCCTCACTTGTGAGAGGGGACCACAAGTGGTGTGACGAACATGCAGAGCTCGGTCCCAGCGGCGGCAAAGACGAGTATGACAGGCACGCGCATCAGCTCAGAGAAGCCTCTTCTTGCGATCGATTGGAAGAAACATGACGGAACGCAAGGCGACGCAAATTCCAGCAAGTGTATTTCAATATTTTCGAACATGCCTGAAACTGAGACGACAAACGTATCATGAGGCAAGGTTTGATGTCAAGTAGGAGGTACCCTCCACGTCTCCCGCGGCGATTGTCTGCACTATCTGAGGCACCACTTCACAGAGCAATGAATCACGAATGTGCTGCTTGCGACGGCGGGTCAAATAATCTCCCACATCTACCTTGTGACGTTCGATATCTCTCAGAATCTGGGCCACCTTCTTTCTAACAGCGGGATTGTCTGTCGCTATGCTGGCCCACTCACGCTAGGAAGCGATAGGCTCGCATCTCCTCTTCTTCGTGCGTAATGCGCCTGGCTTTCGCTGCAGTTCTATCAATACCATATGTCCCCATCTTTGTGAGGGAAGCAGCAATAAACTTGATACTACTCTCACACTATGGGCTACGACGGACCAGCTGGGCAATCAGAGCGAAGACCCTCTTTTCGGCAGCAGCGCAAAATTAATCCAAAGATTCTTCCACAAAGGCGTGCAAGTTCCCCAAAGGAAGAAATGGTCTCCGAGACAGCCAGGATCCCAGAGGGGGCGCCAAGAACCAAGGCCCTGCGGAACGCGTGACAACATCCTCCCCCTCGTGAATACTCGAACCTGCACCACGACCAAAAGCAGAAACATCACTGGTGAGATCTTGTTGCTTGGACTCCGTGCCGCCAGGCGTCGGGAACAGTTCGACAACACCCTCGTCACTTGTGAGACGAGACGAAACAGGAATACACTCATGTAGAACTTCCCAGCGTTTGCGTAGGGATGGCAAGCCAACAACATCGATATGTTTGAAGTGCTCCTGGTAATACTCTTGGGAACCTACGGACTGTTGGAACAAGGCTGAATTAGGCCTTACCGTAGAGAATGCGTTTTCTGTACCGGCAGGCGTCGGAGCGAACTCTATTGCGTCTGGGTTAAATGTGCTTATGTCGGGTTCTGCAGAAATCAACCCATCCAGCACCACACGCGGCCGACGCGGAGAAACTCTCACCTGATGCTGGAGCCGCAACATCTCTGAATTGTTTATCTCGTTTATCTCAAGCTGTTTTTCCAGATTGCCTGTCCGGTGAAGCCAAATCCTTTGGGGCCTTTCGCATCCAGGCGACATCATGTTATATCATGTTATCGGGGGTTGGGGGGTGAGATCGCAGTGGAACGGAGACCCCCAACTGGGAAATCATTTCGTTTCGTTCGTGTCGCGCGTGCGGGCGAGGCGAAGCTGCGTGGGCGCGCGAGAGGAATGAACCCGCCGTTCCTAGGGCGAAGCCAAGACAAATGCTTCTCCTCCGCCGTCCGTCCGGCGGCGGCTTGAGCGGTGTCCCAGGGTGTCCCGTGTTGTCCCGTTGTGTCCCGTGGTGTCCGCCGTTACTAGGGCGAAGTCAAGACAAATGTTTCTCCTCCGCCGTCCGTCTGGCGGTGGCTTGAGCGGTATCCCGCGGTGTCCCGTGGTGTCCGCCGTTGCTTGGGCGAAGTCAAGACACATGATTCTGCCCCGCCCGCCCGTCCGTCCGTCCGGCGGTGGCTCGCGGTGTCCCGCGGTGTCCCGTGGTGTCCCGTGGTGTCCCGTTGAGTGAGATCGATAGTGAGATCGATAGTGAGATCGATGTGGTGCCCCGAGGTGTCCCGTGGTGTCCCGTGATGTCCCCAAAAGTGAAATAGACAGTGAGATCGATAGTGAGATCGACAGGTGTCCCGTGGTGTCCCGTGGTGTCCCGTTGAGTGAGATCGATAGTGAGATCGATGTGGTGTCCCGTGGTGTCCCGTGGTGTCCTATGGTGTCCCGTTGAGTGAGATCGATAGTGAGATCGATCATGCGACCGATAGTGAGATCGAAAGGTGTCCCGCGGTGTCTCGTGGTGTCCCGTGGTGTCCCGTTGAGTGAGATCGATAGCGAGATCGATTGAGTCAGATGTTGGTTCCCTCCCTCTCCCCACCCCCCCACAACCTCCTTATCACCCGAAGGGTGGTCGTATAGGTATGCACATGCTGGCACGAGGGGCTGAGGATGCAGTAAGGAGGTGGCTGGAAGCTCGCTTCCCAGCTGAAGCCAAAACGATTTGAGACAAAATGGAAATGGGAGGAGGAGGAGGAGGAGGAGGAGGAGGGGGAGGAGGATTGGTGGCGCGCAGAAGAGGGTTGCGCCAGGGGGGCGGGCTTCTAAGAGGGCGGGCGCGTTTCCAAGAATCAGAGAATTATCCGCGGAAGAAACTTACCCCAGGGAAGGGGATCAGAACTTGTGGGGCCGCGCATTGAACATCATATTAAAGCGCATTGCCAGATATCTGGAAAGAGGGCGGGTGGGCTTCCAAGACGCGCTTCTTAGGAGTCGTCTCTGAAAAGTCGCCCTGGCTTCTGATGGGGCCTCCTCAGACGCCCGTCCCCTTCGCGCCAGCCACCTGCGCGCGACGCTGGCCGCAGACACGAGGGCTGGCCCGCGAGTCCTCCGTCCGCTCGCAAATGGGAGGGTGGGGACGGGAGAGGAGGAGAGGAGGACCGAGACCAAGCGCACGTTCCTTCTCTTGCACCGATTCGACCAATGAAGTCTCACGTCAATGCTGCAGTCGGGAGTCCGTGCAGCTCCACAGAAGAAACTATAAAAACATGCAGCAGAGTGAACAATCGGCGGTGGACCAACCTCCCTTTAGTAAACCTCCCTTTAGTGGACAGAAACCGACGGGCCTGGACCCGCAAAAATAACGGCCACGACGCCCTCTCGCGAACCCGAAATGGCCAATTCACTAACCGACGTGTCAGGGTAGGAGGTCTATCAACCTCCGAAACAGAACCGCGATGCCTCCAAAGCCGAGCTGTGCTCTGACGGGCGGAGCCCTCTTCGGGCCCTCTTGGGGGCCTCCGGAGACCCCCCGCAAAAAGAGGAAGGGGAGGCAGGCAGGGACCGAGAGCAGGGGAGAGGGAGGGCAAGAGGGTGAGGCACTCTCAGTAGGGGAGGTGGGTACCAGGGAGAGGAGTGAGGGAAGGGGAGGGGAGGGGAGAAGAGGGGATCAGGGAGGTAGGGAGTGGAGGGAAGGGGATGTGAGGGGAGAAGAGGAGGAGGAGGAGAAGGAGGAGGAGGAGGAGGACCAGAGCGAGCCCACGATGCATCGGCGATGCACCCTCCCGTTCCAAGTCCCAGCTACCAAAGTCCCTGCAATACTTCCCGTTCACTGAAAGAAGCGCCCTCTTGAAAGACATGCACCCAATGGGTCTGCCATTCAGGCGAGATTCCCGTTCTGGAAATAAACTGCCTTGCATCCATCTTGCGCGTAATGAGGAATTCGGCAAGATATGATGGAGCGCGACACCGAGGAAAGAGCCCCACTTTGAACACCATCCGCCGTCCATCCTTGTTGCAAACTGTTACGTGAGACGAATGTGCGCGGCGCTAGGGCGAGAGTCCCATTTGAAAAACGACCTGTGCTCCGTCCTGGTAACAGTTGCAAATTTCAAGCCTCAGGGCTCTAAGTGTTGATGAAAGCTCAAGCGACACGTCTGGGCGCGCGACAGGGAGGAGGCACCTATTGAAAGAGATGGAGGAGGAAAAGGACGAGGAGGCGGGAGAGGAGGCATACGACCAGGAGGGCGAGATAGTGAGAAGAGGGAATAGCAATGCACCATAGGTGGCGCCATCGGCTGTCGAACATCAATCGGCCTGCTGCTGTTTACGCAAAAGATTGCGCCCTCGGCCGCCCCGGACAACAACGGCCAACTCGAGGGGGCGACCAGGCAGCTAGTTAGGCCGTAACTCGGTCAGGCCACCTGGTGAAACACTGATTCGGGCGATGCCCACAGTCAAGGCATCGGAGGTCCGGGCCCGCCATCGTTGTCTCCAACGTCCGCCTGGTCATTGGCGAGTGCGGTCTCCTCCCGGGGCGAAGAAGGGTCAGCATGTCCGCTCTCGCGCGCCTGCCTTCGACTGCGCCCGACGGGGCCACTGACGGGCGCACGCACTCTGGCGTGGCATCGGATGCGGGCCGTGCGCGCGACCAATCCCGAGAGGGCCTGTTGATGACTTCGGTGCGCTAGGCCCTGCGAAGACCCAGGATTGAGTAGCACGCGGTGGTGCAGACTGCAGACCGCCCTATGTGAAGCGTCCGGGGCGGCGCTGCTGCAGCGGGTGTGCTACCATGAGGCCATGAGGAGCGCGAAACACTGAACGAAGGGGCTTCTCTGGCCGCGGAGAGCTTTTCGGTAACGAATAGGTCCCCCCACCTAGACATAGGTGTAAGGCCCCGGAACGAGAGACCCTGGAAACCCAACGTGGTCCATCTTTTAGCGTTGAGACTGTATTGCAAGCCCCATAGGCCACAGTGATACGGCGCTGGTGACTCGGAGTGGTCGGAGCGCTGCTGCTGGTGCGACCCGTGGTGCGAATCGTGGCGCTCACATTGCCGTTGTAGGCGGTGGCCGCCGGCGGGGTGTTGCTGCTGGTGGTGCGAAGTCGTGGCGCTGCGACTGACGTTGTTGGAGCGAATCGCATCGCGATCAGACTGAAACAGCGAGGCCGCAACGAAATGGTCAGAATACTCGAATCGGGGCTCCCGGGGCAAACTGTGGGAGCCAGATTGGCGATGCGGGTGGGTTGCTCCGCTGGTAAAACGACTAGGAGGAACAAGAGGTGGAGGAACAGCAGGAGGAGGAGAAGGCGGAGCGGAGGAGAAGGACCAGCATCAGTTGGACGAGGAAAAAGATAAGGCGGCGGAGTAGGAGTAGGAGTAGGAGTCAAGCTAGCCAGCTCGAGCGAGTCAAGCATGGCATGCCCAGTCCCACCCGCCCTCCCACAACATAAGAAGCAAAGCTGGCACAACTGGGGGCCGAAGTCACACCGGCCAGCCGGTTTGGTACAGCTGATGCGGCCGCGATGGCGGTTGCCGACGGGAACTGGCGAGCGCGTGTTGAATGCCGCGCACGCATTGCCAGACGAGTCGAGAATGGCCCGGTACACCGCAGGAAGCCAGAGGTGGCCGGAGGAAGCCCGACGGTCTGACAGGACACCCCAAAGCATTTTTGTGAAAAAGCATTGGGTTTTTGATGTTTTTATGTTGAAATGCTTGCAAACACACGGTGTTCGGTAGGATTCTGACATGAACGCGCGAGTGTGCTCTTTGTGTATTTTTTGCACAGGATTCGCGGCCTGGGTGCATGACAGAGCATCGCGAGTGCACCGCGCGATGACGTGAAATCGCTGGATTTGACAGAATTCTTAAGATTCCTATGGTTTTCCTATGATTTCAGCAAGAGAGCCCGGGCGGGAAATTTGTACATTTTTTTGTGAAAAAAAGCATTGGGTTTTTGATGTTTTTATGTTGAAATGCTTGCAAACACACGGTGTTCGGTAGGATTCTGACATGAACGCGCGCGTGTGCTCTTTGTGGTATTTTTTGCAATGGATTATCGCCGTGGACGACAGGACGTCCATGTCGAGAGGAAAAAATAAGAAAAATGTTGATTTTGTATTGTTTTTTTTTACAGGTTAGGATGGGACCACCCGGATGCGCCCGCTATCTGCCGGCCTGAGGGGGGAGTAGGAGTATATTCTAATAAGGAATAAGGATAGGAGTAGGAGTAGGAGTAGGAGGAGGAGGAGGAGGAGGAGGGAGAGGAGAGGAGGGAGGAGGAGGAGGAGGAGGAGGAGGAGGAGGAGGAGGACCTCCTCCTCGTCCTCCCCCTTTAGGATCCGACACCCCCCCCCCAACATCCGAGACCGACACCTGCCAGACCGACCTCTCGAAACCTATTCGCTCGCTGCCGCGACCGATGTAGACGTCGTCGTGCCCGAGGGGGGCCCTGGCCCAGCGTGGCCCGAGAGGGCGGGGGGCCCCCGCCGACCATCACCCCAGCCCGCAGGGCGCCGCGCCGAATGGGACCAGGAAGTCGCCCACGATGGCCTGGACGGTCCACCTGTTCATCGGGATGGGGTACGCGGCCGTCTCCGCGAGCTCGGCCTTGCGATCGCCGTCGGAGGCCACCAGCGGCCGCGTGCCACGCGGGTCGCGGTACCAGCCCTCGCCATCCAGGATGGGCCAGCCCACAGCGCGGCCCGCCGCGAGCGCCCCCAAGTCGGTCGAGAAGCGCGTCGGCTTCGAGTACTGCACGTCGAACTCGGTCTGGTGGAAGGCGAAGGTCAAGATGCCCGAGCAAGGCCGCTGCCACAAGCTACCCGGTCTGCCACCTGCAATCTTGCCGACGCGCCCTGCCGACCTGCGCGCTCCGAAGTCCTCTGGGGGCTCCATGCGGCCGCGGACGCGCTGCCTGCCTCCGGGCGTCGACCTGGCGAAGATGACCGCCTCCAAGATCCGCGCCGCGAGAAAGCCCAGGACGTTGGCGGTCTGCACCTTCAACTTCGCCGCGCCCTCAAGCTAATGGAAGCCGAGCGGCCACTCGGCGTTCTGCAGGGGAGGTGGCCCTTGCCTGTTGGCGAACAAAGACCGCGAGAAGGTGCCGCAGGGAGGCATGACGATCGCCGCGTCGAAAAGCCCGCCCCTGTCGTCCTGGGCGTAATTCGCGCAGCCGCGCGTCCGGGTCCAAGAGGTCGCGTGACGCGTCGTTGAAAACGCCCACTTCCGCGACCTACGCCCGCGCGTCGGCCGCCCTCGAATTGGCCGCCATCGCTTCCCGCGGGGACTCCCGGATGCTGGCCCTGCGGGAGAGGCCCGAGAATAGGTGGGGGACCTTCAGGGACCTGCGCAGGCCGCGCCCCGAGGCGCTATGGGCCCGCTCGCCGGACCTCCCATGCCAGCTGACCAGGCGCTGCCACCGCCGGGCCCCGCCCCCGCGCCCCTGCAGCCGCGCGGCTGCCCTTCGGGATCGTCGTGTCCCCACGCGGGGGTTGGGCGTGAAATGGCCGATGGCTTACTTCATGAGGGGCGCCTGACCCTCCCGGCGCCTGGGGCGCGTCGGGCAAGAAGACGTCCTGGCCCGACGCGGGAGACCGTCGATGCGGCCCGTCCGCCGGGGCAGCCGAGCCCTCGCCTCCTGGGGGCCGGCCCCCCGCGCTGGAAGACCGGGCGGTTGCCCGGGCAGACGCGGCAGACGCGCACCGTCTCGCGGCCGCCACGGCAGCCCTCCTTCTCGTTGTCGTCGCAGACCCCTTCTCGTTCTTGGCCGATGGAGCAGGCTGTCACCGCCGAACTTGCCCTTGCCCGCGGGGCGCCAGGCCTGGCCGCGCCCCCCCGGGCCGCGGGCCTGCCCATCAGGGCGCGCGGGCTGCGCGAGTGCCCGCGAAGCCGCGAGGCCGCGCTGAGCAGGGCGTCCGCGGGCGAGACAGCCGCGGCCGCCGAGGCCGCCACCTGCACCGCGAAGCGGCGATCCCTCAGGGACGCGGCGTTCATGGCGTTCCTCAGCGCGTCCCCGAACGTCCTTCCGAAGTTCATCTGCCTCGCGCGCCCCCGGCAGATCTGGAGGTCATAATGCAAGACCTGGGCCCAGCTCGGCTTGCTGATGACGTTGCCGAGCAGGAACTTGGAGACCAGGCCCCTCGCGTGGCCCCCCAACAGGTGCGCCGCGTAATCGGTGAAGAGCTTCACCGTCGCGCTCTTGAATGCCGCCCGCCCTGAGTAGCGAAGCCTGGCGTATAGACGCGCGCGCAGGCCAAAATGCGCATCCGCTTGCGGACCGCCTCTGGGTCCTGGGACGGCGTTGATATCCGTCTTGCCCCTCCGCGGCGGGATGGCACCCGAGACGTCCGCGGCGGCGCCCATCTCCGCGTCGTCGCCGTCCTCGGCGCTGATCACCTGCGTCGGGGGGGGCCGCCTCCACGTTCTCCATCGCCCGCCCCTCCAGGGCCGCCCCCAGCGCGACGCGGTCCTCGATCGCGCCGTGAATCTCCTGGGCCGCCCCGCGCATGGAGAGGCGAGTCGCCCTGCCGATCAGCGTGGGCAGCGTCGCGCCCCTGGCCTCGGCCCCCCGCTCGCGCCCCTCCTCTGCTCGCCGGCAGGCCGTCGCCCAGGCACCGGCCACCCTCGCGATGCTCGAAGCGATTCGCCGCGCCCTCGAGGGGCCTGAGCCGCCGGGCCCAGGCCGAAGTCCCTCGCCAGGACGGCCCTCGCGGGGGCGCGATCGTCGCCCAGGAGCACGAAGCGGCCCACCGTCGCGCACCCCTGCGTCGCCAAGGCGTCCCGAGGCGCCTCCGACACCTCCTTTTTCTCCTGCAGGAAGCGGAGATCCGCCGCTCGCCGCTCGCGGACGGCCATCGCCCCCCCTCCAGCTGAGTCCGATACCTCGCGCGGATTCCTGGAGCAGAGGCCCGGCTCGGCCCCCGAGCGGAGCCGCCCCTCGGCGGGCTCCGGTCCCGCGCGAGGAGGAGGAAGATGAGCGGAGAATATTTCGGAGGGCCCCAGCCCCGCAGGGGGAGAGGCCCCCGTTTCTTCGGCCTCCAAGGACCCCTTCTTGGAGAGCCCTTCGGGCCGACATTTCAGCATGGCCCGGCGGCCCCGGCGGCGGCCCTCGGCGGCGGCCCTGGAAGCCCTCTCGGGGGACCCAGGAGGGCCGTCTGAACGAACCCCCGCAACATCATACCAGAAGCCTTCGGCACGGCACTGCGGGCGCCCATTCTGAGCGCCCGGCAGGGGGCGCTCAGAATTATCCCGGGGGCTTCCTGGCGGCCCCGGCGGTGGCCCGCGCCCATCCTGGGCGCCTGGATGGGAGCGCTGAGCTTAGAGCTCCCCCGGGGGTCTTTTCCAAGGCGCCCGACCCCGCGAAACGCAGAGGGCCTGGCCGAGGAGAGGGCGAGCGCGGGCGAAGACAGACGCGAGGAGACGAAGCACGGCCCTGCGCAAGCGCAATCCACCTTCGGCCGCTGGACCCCGACTCCTCGCTCGCCGAACTTTTCGGTCTCTCCGACCTTCCGACAGAAGATATCCGATCTCGGCGCCCGCAGATCCGAACGCGCGGCCCGACGCTCGCTCGGGCAGCCGCTGCCCGCCGACAGGGCGCGAGGGGGCCGAGCGCGCGGGGCCCCGTAGCCACTGGGCCGCGCCGCCTGGCCCGCCGGCGCTCGCCCCGCTGGGCGCCCCGGCGCCGCGCCCGCCCGCCACCCCGGCGGCCGCCTCCTGAACCCCGGCCCCTTGAAAGCGTCATTCTTCTGGCGCGCGCGCCATCTTTTCCCCGCGCGCGCCATCGTAGATCCCGCGCGAGTGGTTCCATAGAGCGCGCGCGCGTCATTTCTGCAACGCACGCGCCAGAATGCTGCTCAGAGGGCGCCATTCCACATAACATGACGCCCCGAGGCGTCGTTTTTGCTTAGGCGTTGTTTTGGTTGTTTCGTTGTTTTTCGTTGTGCGTATCGTTCGTGGGTTTATTTGTTTCTAGGCGTGCGCGTTGGTGTTGCATCGTTCGTTTGGCATGTTCGTGGTGGCGCTTGTTTGATTGATGTTGTTCGTTTGTCCGTTTGCGTGTGTGTTGTTAATTTGTTGCTTACGTGGTGCATGTCGTTCGTGATTGCGTGATTGTTTTCGTTTGTTAGCTTGCTTTGTGCGTTGCTTGCTTGTTTGTCTGTGTGTTTGGTTGTTGTGTATGTTATTGTTCGTTCGGGTATTGCCTGCCAAGCGCACGCAATCCCGAAGCTGATACGGCCGATTGCGATCAGGAGACCGTTGCGAAAACAATGGGGTCATCATACTTACAAACGTAATCACGTGTAACGGGTACCAGAGTCATCTTCGAAATGAAAATGAATTTTCAACGCCACAAGTTATCGGCTTCGCCGCCGTGGGCCATGGAGAACAAACATCGGTTTCGCACCTTCGATGCAATGGCCTATGGCGCAAACCATCGGCTTCCCACCTACGGGGCCGTGAACCATTGTTGACGCAACACGGCTATGGCATTCGCAGCCTGGTTCGGTTGCGCAAGCCCTCGGGGTATTATGCGCGCGGCCGCATTCCACCCTGGATTCAATAGGGCTGTCACCAACCGCTATCCTCTATGAGTCGTGCTGGACGGGGGACCTGGTACGCAGTGGCGAGCAGCGCCGTTGGCGTGGCAATAATATCCGCCGACGTCTGCTACGCGGCCGTTCATCTTAACAAACCTCCTCTTCCTCCTCAGCCTCATCCTCTCAAGTTCCCCCCCCCCCCGCCCCTTTCCTCCTCGCCGCCCCCCCCCGCCCCCCGTTCCCAGGGCTCCGACCGGCCCCCCTGGACCAGCCCGGGGGCCTCCAAGAGGTCCACGAGGAACCCCGCGCGCGGCGGCGAGCCGAAGGCCGCTGGACACGAGCCCCTGGAGGGCCCCACCGCCTCCCAGCCCTGCGCGTCAGTCAGCTGGGCGACGAGCCCCGTGAGGCTCGCCAGGAACTCCCCCGACAGGCGGCCCATGGGCCCTTTGGGCGCCGAAACACGGCGCCCAACGGATGGGCCAAATGTCAGAGCCAAAATGGCTACGGATGGAGGGGCGCGATCGAGTCGGCGGGTTGCATTTTCAAATCGAAGTGCGGAGCTTGTTTGGCCTATTTGGTGGGCCGAGCCTGGGTTTTGCAAATCGCTGTTCTGGGTCCGCGGTGCATTGCGTTGCGCGCTCATAGGCTAAGTCACAATTTGGAGCATGACTGTAACCGGGATACCTATACGACCACCCTTCGGGTGATAAGGAGGTTCGGGGGGGGGAGGAACCAACGTCTCACTCGATCGGTCTAACTATCGATCTCACTATCGATCTCAGTATCGGTCTCGTTCGATCGATCTCCCTCTATCGATCTCACAATCGATCTCACTCGATCTATCTCAGAATTGATCTGACTATCGATCTCACAATCGATCTCACAATCGATCTCACAGTCGATATCACATTCGGTCTCACTATCGATCTCACTATCGATATCACGACCGCTCTCACAATCAACGTCATCATCATCATCAACAACAACATCATCAACATAAACATCATCATCACCAACATCATCAGAATCGGGACACCGTCCTCATCATCAACACCAACATCATCATCACCACGGGCATCAACATCATCGGGACACCACCATCATCATCATCATCATCAGCACCATCATCACAATCATCATCATCATCAACATCATCATCACCAGCAGCATCGGGACACAGTCATCGTCATCATCATCATCAGCAGCATCATCATCGGGACACCATCATGATCACCATCGTTATCATCATCACCATCATCGGGACACCATCATCAGATCATCCTCATCATCGGCATGATCATCATCATCAGCATCATCAACATCATCATCATCAACATCATCATCGTCATCATCGGGACACCATCATCATCATCATTACCAACATCAGCATCAACATCATCATCATCACCATCGGGACGCCATCATCATCAACATCATCATCACCATCAGAATAATCATCATCATCGGGACGCCATAATCATCATCAACCTCATCCTCATCAACATCATCATCATCGGGACACAATCATAATCAGCATCATCAACATCAACATCATCATACTCATCATCATCGGGACACCATCGTCGTCATCATCATGATCATCAACATAATCATCATGATCATCACCATCCTTATCATCGGGACACCATCAGCATCATCATCGTCATCATCATCGGCACCATCATCACCATCATCATCATCATCATCGGGACACCATCATCATATCATCATCATCATCGTCTTCACCATCATCAGCATCACCATCCGCATCACCATCGTCATCATCGTCATCATCAGCAGCATCATCATCATCAACATCACCATCATCACCATCATCATCATCATCATCATCCTCATCATCATCATCATCATCATCATCATCATCATCATCGCGGGTCACCGCGGGACACCGGCGGGGCACCGCGGGGCACCGCGGGGCACCGCGGGACACCGCGGGACACCGGCGGGACACCGCGCGGCACCGGCCGCCCGGTCAAGGTTCTGTTGGTCCGGCCGCGCCTCAGCCACACGGGACTTTCGCGGGACACCGGCGGGGCACCAGCGGGGCACCCGCCGCCCGGTCAAGGTTCTTTTGGTCCGGCCGCGCCTCAGCCACAGGAGACTTTTTCTCGCCCGCCCATGCAGCTTCGCCGCGCCCGCACGCACGGCACGCACGAACACGAAACCGAAATCGATTTCCCGGTAGGGGGGCTCTCCGTTCCACTTCGATCTCACCCCCTCACCTCCGATACACATACATATGCGTATAACTACATCACTATTCGGGATCCGCTTTGGGGTCATTCGTGGGGTCCGAGTTAGACAGGGGAAATTAAAATGCGGGGTCCACACTGGAACTTTTTCTCTCTCCAGAAGCACCCCTCGGTTAACAGTCGAACTGGGGCGCCAACCATTTTAACAACACCATATGGGCCGAACTGCTTGGGTGGAGGCTCTTCGCGATTTCTTTCATGATCCGTTGCAGGTCCTCGTCGCTGTAGGTCCAATAGAAGCGAGGGTTGATCGCGTTTTGGTGTTCGCTCATGTGAACGAACATGTGGACTTTTGGTGTCATTGTCCATGCCCTGATCCCGTTTGCAATTGCTTCCACCGAAAGTCTCCCATGCACATTCATGAAAGCACGGGCCGGCTGCGCCATCTCGCCCTTCACTGGCCGGGGTGGGAACATGTCATTTTCGCATGTCGAATCGTAAAAGTGCGCGAGGAGCTCGCACGCGGCAAGCCGCAAACGATCGTGCTCGGAGCCCGAATTGTAGCGCTGGGCCGAATCTGCCGCGAATGGGGCGAGGCAACGGGTGGCAGCAGCTTTTGCCTGCGGGGTCATGCAAGTATGCATCATGCATATTTTTCCGGCCTAGATGCACCCAAGATGCCCAAATATGCTAACCCCCCAAGAAGATCCAAGAGGCCCCCAAGAGATCCCCAAGGGGCCCTCAAGAGGCCCTAAAGGTACCCAAGAGGCCCATAGAAGAGGTTGCGCGCGACCCAACAGAACATCAAACCAGCCTCTGGCCCACAACCAAAGGCACGGTGGCGGGATGGGCCAAAGGCCACATATCAATTCCTTTCACATATACACATGATGTGCATTTACAACTTATTACCGAGCAAGGCCATGTGATGTTGCATGTAGATTTGCAGTTGCGTTTCTATAGATGTAAACTAGCGGTTGCACACAGGTGCGTATCTAAGTGTGTCTAGATTTGTTTATGTGTGCACAAAAGTATATGTGCATCACAGCGTTCGTGGATGTGTATGTTGGATGCGCACTGTTACATGTAGTTCTGCGCGTGCATGCATGCACGCGCATGCAAACGAAGGCTCAGTCATATCCACACGTGTGCTGTTAAGCATGCACACGTGTATGCACATGTAATCGGATACGACTTGCACTCGCATGCCTGTACAAGCACATACACGCAACCATGTCTATACATGCATAGCGCGTATCCGTGTACGTGAATGTGATGATGGGTTGGCGCGCGTGCGTGGATATGTTTGTATGTGCGCGTACATGTGTTTCACAAGTATGTGTGTATGTTAGTGTGCATGGGCAACCATGCGAACTGCGAGGTGCATGTGCGTGCTTGTGACGTTCATGTATAGGGGCCCGTGAGTGTATATACACACGGCGTGCCAATGCATGCACGGCCCATGCCGATGTCTATGCACATACATGCACATGTACATGCACATGCGTATGCACACGTGCCTGCATATTTACGCATGTATGCACATGCGGCGTGAAGAGCTGATCCACTGCAATTCCCTGCACCTCTGCTCCTCCACCCCTCGCCCCCCCGCGGCGGCCCGCCCGACCCCCTCCGCCCCCGCGCCTCTGGGGAGGGGCGGAGGCGGGAGGGGGCGGCGGCGATTGCTGTTTTTTCTGTGTTCTCCTAACATGCCCTCAAACCTGAAAGATATGATCTGGAAGAAGTTACTGAGATGCCTGCCGCCGCGTCGGCAGCTCAACAGGTGGCTCTTATGCGCGACAACTGCTGCTCTCCAGGCCGCCCCAAGATCGCGTCGCCTCCTGCGAAGGTCGCGCCGCGCATGTAGCAGCACTCCGCGTTGCTCCACCTGTTGAGGTGCAAGAAATCCGAGTAGTACTCCCAATCGCCTCGCATTTGAATGGTAGCGAATGTTCCCCCATAGCACAACGTTCTGCCTGCCTCTGGGCGAGGCGCGCCGTTGTGCCGAAGAGCAGGCATCACGCCTTTGCACGATGCGTTGAAACTCCAGGCGATGCGATCCACCATCTGCTCGAACATGTCTAAGTCGAGATCCGACTTCTTGAATGCCGTGACGATATCTCTCGCAGCATTCGCGTCGCCATGGCCTAACAGGCTAGTGGACTGAAGCGCGAAAAAGCCGTCGGCGTTCGACGCCGGGGCAGCATCGCCACGTAGGCCCAAAGGTACAATAGTGGACGAGATACGCGAAGCATTGCACTTGTAGGTCGGGTGGTCCCGAAGGGCGTACCAGAATTGGGCGGTCTCGCCATCTTCTCAAGTGATCCGTTGTCAGGGCCCTTACGGCGCCACGCCTCCAACGTGTCGATCGGGTCGACGAACGGGTGGAAGATCACGTCGCCGTTGTTGTTCTCCAGCTCTGCCCAGCTGATCTGCGGTGCTCGAGCTGGCGCGCCAATGGCGCGACGCACTGCCCTGAACGCGTGCTTGGATCGCAGGTTGGATGCGCCAGCGTAAGCGCCGATGTTCTGCGCTCCCCGGGAGGCCGCGGCCTTGGCGAACTTGATCCCGCCAAGGCGGCCGATGGATCCCATGGCCCATCCCCTCCGCAAGAGGCCTGTGAATTCACGAGCGTCTCCTCCGCAAGGCGTCGCACCCTCGAAGTCTTCGACGCGGCGCCTGATCCCCCCGCCTTCGGCACGCGCAGTGCTGCTGGCCTCCTCGCTGCACCGCCCAGGCCCCATCCGCTCGCGAAGCCCACCGCGCGCTTCGGGAACTCTTGGGGCGCCATCTGCGTGGGAAGGCTCAGGCACCAACCTCTGGCGGATGCCGTGGCCTCGTGGAGGCATGAGTAAGCGCGCGGCGGATAGAGGCACCTGGGCGCATAGTCCACCCAGCGCTGATGGCGCTGGGGCTTGGGCCACAAAGGCTGCAGGATAAAGCGGGGCGGGGGGAATGGGGGGGGGGGGGTGCAGGGGGGGCAGCAACGACGTTCTGCACGTGCTCCCGTTTGCGAAAAGCCGCGGCTTGAGGGGCGGGCGGGGGGGGGGGGGGCAGGGTACACATTTTACATTGTCCCCCTGCTCGCCCCTCGCCCCCGAGTGCGCTCTCTCTCTCGTGGGTAGCTCTTTGAGTCAGTCAGCCCAGTCACTCAGTCAGTCCAGTCAGTCAGTCAGCCCAGTCAGTCAGTCTACTCGTTGATGCATCAGCCAGTCAGTTCTTTTAGCCACCTTTAGATGCATTCTCAGTAAGACCAGTAAGTCAGCCCAGCCAGTCCATCAGCCAGTCAGTCCAGTTCATCAGCCAATTAAGCCAGTCAATCCAGTCAGTCCAGTCAGCCAGTCAGTCAGTCCAGCCGGTCAGTCCAATCGCCGACGCATCAACCAGCCAGTCAAATCAGTCACCCTCGGTCGCCTACTCACTCAGTCAATCCAGTCAGCCCAACCAGCCCATCAACCAGTCAGCCCAGTCAGTCAGTCCAGTCAGTCCAGTCGGTCACGAGTTTGATGATGTTGTGGATGTGGATCACAGTTATTACTCTCTACGCTCGCTCGCCGCCCCGTCCAGCGAGCGCGCCGACGCATTGCCATGTGCCCCTGCACCTGGCTATCACCCCCGCCTGTTTGATTGGCCGTCGAGACGGGCCCAGACGCATGCGGGACATCAGATCTTCTGCATTTTCTGCTGGCTCTCCTTCGGATTGAACTTTTTGAGCCAATCGACAGAAGAGTTCGGCGCATCGAAGGCCTTGTCGATTTTCATGCTCAGCGCCGACATCGCGGCCTCTTCCGCCCCCTGTAAGACGGCGTCTTCGACCGACACAAAGATCTGCGTCATCTCCTTGTCGTTGTTGGCGATCTCCCCGTCGAGCTCACCCAGGAACTTCCCGCCCTTCGAGTCGATGAACATTTGCTTGGCGATCGTCAACGCTTTCCCGATGTTGAACGCCACCTTCTTCCCGTCCGTCTGCAGTGCCTTGAAAGTCGCGCCCTCCTGGGGCTTCACCTCCGCTGGCTCGCCTTCCTCCTGCTTCACAGCGACGAAGCCCGCGCCCGCCGCCGAACTTCCAGCGTTGCATGCCCTCGTGGATGCGAATGATGCCTCCGCTTCCATCTGCCTCTCCTCGGTGCCAAGGTCAGCCTCGGTGCCGAGCTCGTGCGCGCCCCGCTCTTCGTCGCCCTCCTCGCGGCTGTCCAAATTGACGGCGTGCTCCCTGCTCCGCGGCCCGTCCTTCCCCGTGTCGCGGTCGGAGCGCCGCGCGGTCGGGTCTTCGTCGAAAACCCCTGCCTTCTCCTTCGCCTTCTGCTCTCCGAATTCCGAAATCATTTTGGCGAGGCTCCACCGCGCGACCTTGTTCTTGTTCTTCCTGAGAAGGGTGGCCGACTTCTCGGACTTCGCCGCGCCTCCACTCTTGGGCTCATCTGCGAGCCAAGTTTGGACGTGCCCAGGCCTTTTTTCCACTCGGCCACCCGTCGCGCGTTTTCTTCGCCCCGTTCGTCTCGAGCCAGTGCGCACGCACGCACGCGCGCGCACCGCCACCGCGCACCGCCACCACCGCCGCACTACCCCACCCACCACCACCACGCTACACCGCGTCACACCACATCACACGCGCGCACACACAGACACACACGCACGCACGCACGCACGCACGCACGCACGCACGCACGCACGCACACGCGCACGCACGCACGCACACACGCACGCACGCACGCACGCACGCACGCACGCACGCACGCACGCACGCACGCACGCACGCACACGCACACACACACACACACACACACAACACACACACACACACACACACACACACACACACACACACGCACACACACACACAGACACACACACACACACACCACCACCACCGCCACCACCACCACCGCCATCACGCACGTACGCACCTGGCCCACCACCAAACCACCAAGACGCCACACCACGTCACGCCACAGCACAGGCGCACACATGTCGTCCCCCCCATTCCTCTCCACGCGTTTCGCGCCGGTCTCAAGAGGCTCATCTTGAGGGCGTTCCTTTGAATACTCAATCGTTTGGACAATCCTACCAGCGCTCTGGGCGCAGGTGGTCTAGAGAGGCTCATCCTGCAACCCCCTTCTTCTCCTGCGGGGAGGGGTTTACCCCTCCCCCCCGCCCCCCCCCCCTGGACCTGGACGGGGCGCCCCGCGAGCAACCAGAGCATCTAAGACGGCCCAAGACGGCTCCAAGAGGGCCTCCGAGAGCCCCAGGTGACTTCCAAGACGACCCGAGATAGCCCAAGATGGCTCAACATGGCTCCCGAGATCCTCCACGAGGCACCGAGGCCGCTCCAAGACGGTTCCGAGCGACCACGGAGCTTCCCCAGGAGGCCGCCAAGAGGCCAAAATCCTTCAACCACCTTAGAAAATCAATGATTCTCGCCTTCACGCCCTTTCGCTTCCGATTCCCTTCCGAGGCCTCGGGGCAGCTCCACAAGGGCCCCAAGAGCGCCCAAGAACGCTCCAATAGCGCCCCAAAGAGGGACCCAAGAGGCGATGTTGGGGGCTTCCGAGGGGGGGCGCTGATTAAGGCACCCCCCCTTCTGTGCTCGAGCTCTTCCAAAATGGCCCCAAGAGCGCTCCCAAGGCTCCCAAGAGCGCTTCAAGAGGGCCCCCCAGAAGCGCCCAGGAGGCCCCCAGAGGCGCCCAAGAGACCTCCAATATGTTCCCGAGACACCCCCAAGAGGCCAAAGAGGCCCCCCCAGGCACCCAAGACGCTCCGAGAGGCCCCCGGGGCCGCCAAGAGGCCCCCAAGAGCGCTCCAAGAGCGACCCTTCCTCTGCGTGCTGCACGCTTCCCTGATCGAGACAACTCCTCTGGGCATCGTCGCAGCCGCAGGCGAAGGCGCAAGCGGCGAGTCGAGTCAGCCCGGGCGGCGAGCGAAACTAATTACCCAGCGCGCGCGGACCGGCGGTGGAGCTAAGCTGCCTAAGCTGCCCGGGCTGCCGGGTGGGGCGAGGGTGCCGGGAAGCGGGGCAGGGCCCGAAACCATGTCGGCAGGTGATGCAGGCTGCAACCAAGACCAGTAACTGCACCAGGACCAGAAATTGAAAACAGCGGATGCATGAATTTACCCGGGAGCAAGGCGCAGCTAAAATGGCGCGACAGGGCCGCGGGCAGCTGGGCTGACGAGCGACCGATGGGGGCGTGAAGAGCGTAGGCTGGCGGTGGTACTTTTTTAGTCGGCGGCCGCGGGCGAGCGCGCCGGCGGCGCGTCAGGTCAAAGCGGGCTACGCAGAGACTAAGTGGGCAAAGGAAGCGCGGGGAAAAAAACAAACAGAGCGACGGGCGAGGCGACAACTAAGCGCGGCCGAGGCCTCAGATGGGGGGCTGCCAGCGCGCGCAGCTGCAAGTCAGTCGGAGGCGCCGCGCGTCGGAAAGTCAGCGACGGCCAAGGACAAATCCGAGAAAGAAAACGTGATACCGTACCTCAGACGACTGCGTGGGCACTCGGGCGGCCGTGGCCAACGAAACGTCGGTCGAGGTAGGGGAGAGAAATGCAAAGTCGAGGCCCCGGACAGCGCGAAGCGCAGAAACCAAGGTGGTCCAAATGACGGTCGACCAAAGAATTGTTGCCAGAGGCAAGAGCGCTGGCAGGCTGCAACTCCCAGGGTGGCGGACGCCGAGGGGCCCTTGGCAGCAGCGCGCGCGCTGGCGGGGATACGCGAAGCGTCAAGAATTGCTGAGATCGGCAATGGGCGGCAGCAGACCTGGGAGGTTGTAGTGGATGCTAAAGCGAAATCTCAAAGAGGGGCAGCCACGAGAAAGACAAAGGGGGGGGGGGCGACGCGGGGGAAGCCGGACGGGGTCGGCGCGATGCTCGAGCGCGCGGAAATTCCCAGGTCCGGGGACTGAGCCGAGAAGGGGTGGGGGGGAGGCGCGACAATTGATGGGGGCAGGACAGCGAAGCACGCGACTTGTACAACGCAGGCACGCGCCGCTGCACATCACAGACACACGGCAAGTGCACGCCATAGGGCCAGTCAGTGTACACCAGATGGCCTGCGAGCACACAACTGCAACTTCCGTGCGCGCCCAATTTCCCAAGCATTCGTGCGCCGCGAACGTGCGCGCGCACGCATTCGCCGTCGTGCACAGCAAGCCCAAGCTTGAGCGCAATGCTAACGCGAGGCCCGCACACGGCGGGACTGCGACAGGCCCGTGCTCACCGCGAGGTCTGCGCGCGCCACCATCGCGAGCCCGCGTGCGCAACCCGCCAAAATGAACTAGAAAACCTGCGAGCGCCGAAAACAACCGTAGACACTCGCGCAAGACAATTGAAGCCGCAGGTAGCCAGCTACGCATTCAGTAGAGCCATCGGCGCGCGACGGGCCCGCTTCACAAAGGGGGGGATGACGACGGAGAGGGGGGCTGGCAAACGGGCGAGGACGGGATCTGCAGCAACAGGAACGCGAGAAAACGATGGCAAAACGGAACGCTGCGAATAAGACGCCATGGTTCATTGCAAGTCAAGAGACCGAGCAAATCGCACGACGCCTGCGAAATGCCCCCCTGTCAGCCGATCAAGCCCGGGAACTCCGCCGGCCCAGCGGGCCAAGGGCGTGCTGAGATCTCCGGTAACTGGTTAACAATCTTTCTAATTCGCGCGCGAGGGGCCGCCCCTGGGGGCCTCCGGGCGAAAGCGCCCCCGCAAGGGCGGGGGGGGGCGCGCGGGGGGCGAGCGAGGGCAGGGTCGATGGAGGGAG
Source organism: Prorocentrum cordatum (assembly GCA_963575745.1). Lineage (NCBI taxonomy): Eukaryota > Dinophyceae > Prorocentrales > Prorocentraceae > Prorocentrum > Prorocentrum cordatum. The sequence continues at coordinate 101,728 of CAUYUJ010016108.1, forward strand.
GGGGCGCGGCAGGGGATATCTTGCACGTGCGTTGGTGCGCCTTGCAAAATTCAGAACGTGGGCGTCAGTCTGCAATGGTTGTCGGCACCGAGGCGCACCGCCCGGCGGCGGCGGAGGGGCAGGCGACGAACGAGGTAAGGAGGGGGAACGAGAGGACAGGCGGAGGAGGGCAGGGGCAGGCGGAGGGAGGCAGCGGCAGGCGGGCAGGGGACAGGGGCAGGCGGTGGACGGATGGGGGGCAGGGGCAGGCGGCGGGCGCAGAGGCAAGGCAGGCGGAAAGGGGGCAGGGGCAGGCGAGGGACGCGGGCAAGGCGGATGGGGCGCCGACGGGGCCCCTTGGCCGAGGAGCCCCTGGCCGACGACGATGACGACGATCGACGACGACGAGATCGAGAGCGCCGCCCCGCCGAGGCGGCGGCGGCGTTCGTCCGTGCCACGCGCTGCAGCGCAAGCATTGAAAACTTGGCTCGTAGATGCTGCTCGACAATGCACGGGAACAGCTTCCGTATTATTCGCGATGCATGTTGGGCCGATGTCAGCGGCAATCCTGTTTTTTTTCCCTGCCTAGGCTCTGCCTAGAAGGGTTCTTACTCGGCATGCTTAAAAGAGCGGGCAATGGACCCCACCCCGGGCGGTTCCCCCAGCGTCCGCCCCGCGGTTCCCCTAGTTGCACCCCCTGGGTTCACCCAGCTTAGCTTAGCTTCGCTTAGCTTAGCTTAATTCATGTTAGCTTAGCTTGGCTTAGCTTAGCTGAGCTTTGCCTAGCCTAGCCTAGCCTAGCTTGGCTTATCTCATCTTAGCTTAGCTTAGCTTAACTTAGCTTAGCTCGGCTTAGCTTAGCCTAGCTTAGCTTAGCTTCGCATAGCTTACATTAGCTTAGCTTAGCTTAGCTTAGCGCAGCACTATCACAGCATATCATAGCATAGCCAATCAAAGCATATCATAGCACAGCTCAGCATCGCATAGCATACCATAGCATATCATACCATAGCGTTGTTTAGCATAGCACAGCGCAGCATAGCATAGCATAACATATCATAGCATACCTAGCCTAGCCTAGCCTAGCCCATCATAGCAATGTACAGCATAGCAAAGCATAGCGAAGCAGAGCAGCACAGAGCATAGCATAGCGCAGTACAGCATCAACTACTGTTGCTGCTAATGTTGCTTTCCTAGAGGCTCCAACTCCTAGATGGGGTCGAACGGGAATAATCTTTGTATAGCAGAAACCATGTTGAATGCGGTTTCGACTTTTATGCGGCCCATGTTGGGCCGATGTTCGGAGTGGATTGCGCGTTTTAGGATGGCTCCTCAAAAGCGATGTTGAAATTACGGGCATCGATTTAGATAAGAAAATGTGCGAACAAAAAACCCATCTAGTTGATCCGACAACTGGAAATGTCTATTTAGATCGTAGAGGTCTAAATAGATCGGAAAAGTTTATTTAGATCGCCTATTTGAAGAGAGCTGAAAACAATTATCATGGCCAGCGCGCCTGGGAGGCGCCCATCAGCTTCCGGCGTCGCAAGCGGCACAAGCCCCCCCCCCCCCGCGGCCTCCACCACGCTGGCCTGGCCCCTCAAGACGGAGCGCCCGCTATAGTCCACCGCCGGCAGCCTTGGCGGCCCTGGGAAGCGCCCGAAATACCTGAGGTTACCCTTCACGCGGTCGACCTCTGACGCCTCGCAGCCCTTTTTGCTCGTGTTCTCGCCGAGGGCCTCGATCACGTCCTCTCGTCCAGGAATTCCGGGCCGTCCTGCCCGTTCCTGGCCAGCATGGCCAGCTCCGCTTGCAGCCGCTCGACCGCGACCCGCTGGCTCCGCGCGCGGGCCTCGGACACGGATGCCGACCAACGGCCCAGGCTGTCGATCGTGGCCCGATCGCGTCCCAACGCCGCTGCAGCACTAGCCACGCAGCGCCTCTTACTGCGCTCAGTCCAGAAGCGACCTGCCACGTCGCCCAGCAGCTCGCCGCCGCCCACGAGGTCCCAGTCTGGGACGGCCACTGGCAGCAGCCGCGAAAGCCCCTGCGAGATGCACGGCGCCTCGTTCCAGCTGGCGGCCCAATCCACGGCCCCCTCCAGGTCGCGGGAGGGCAGCGCGATGAAGTGCCCCAGCGCGGGCCACTGGGCCCGCAACTCCATCCGGGCCGCCAGCCAATCGGGCTCCGCGTAGAAGGCCCCCGTGCTCATGTTGGCGTTGAGCCTGGTGATATTGCGCCCCGACCCCGACGTCTTGGTCCGCGCCAGACCGAAGCGCAATCCCCGGGCCTGCGTCGCGACCTCGTCGGCCCACTTTGCGTCGTCGAACCTCAGGGACGCCCAGCACTTGATGCAGCGGACCTCCGCGCAGTACCTGGTGTGCGCCGGGTTCGAGACGTCCACCAGGAAGCGCTCCCAAGATATCACCACCTGGACCAGGATCTGGGGCGTCTTCGCCACTGTCGTCAGCCCTTCTCCGCCAAGAGTAACCACGAGCTGCTTCTCTGCCCCGATGACCACGGGGTGGTGGCCCAGGCGGGCTTCGGCGGGGACCCGCCCGATCTCTTCGAAGAAACGACGCCGAGCCCAACGCAGTCGTGCCGCAGGGCTCCGCCGCCCGCGACTCCAAGTATCCGATCGCGTCGGCGGCGCCGCGCGGCCACGGGCCTCCATCCAGCGGCGCATCCTGCGCCACTCGCCGAAGGCGCTCTGCAACGTCGCCGCCCGCTGGCCGGCCGCCAAATAGCCCATGTGATTCGCCGCGTCCCCGACTCCCTCCAGCTCGGCGACCGCCGGCACCTGGAGCCGGTAGATTTCATCCACCAACCGCCCTTGACCCGCTTGGCCTCCCCGATCTTTGGAAGGATGACTGCCGGCGCGCCCTGCGCGCGCGCACCTTGCGGAGGCGCGCCTGCCACCGCGCCACCTCGGGCGGCGCAGGCACTGGGATCGCCCCGCGCCTGGCCGCCTCCTCGTGCTCCAAGCGCCGCGCCGTCCGCTGGCACTTGGCCAGCTCGGCCTCCAAGGCTTCGGACGGGGGCCAGGAAACGCCGCCGCGGGGCGGCCGCTTCCGCGGCCAGCGGCAGCAGGCCCCACAGCCCCTCCAGCAGGGTGCCCGCCTCCTGGTCGTCCAACCGCCGCCCCGTCGCTGACCTCGATCTCCAGCTCCAGGGCGAGCTCCGCCAGGGAGAAGTCGTCCAGCGTGGCGAGCCGCCCAAGCTGCGCCGAGCCGCAGCGCTCCGGCAGCTGCCGCAAGGGCTCCGAAACCGAATCCAACGCCGCCGCCCTGACGCGCTCGGCTCGGCCCCGCCCCACAGGGCGCATGAAATGCGCCTCCGCCCCCGCGGCTCGCCCCTCAGCGAGGGGAAATCGCCCCCTCTCGGGGGGGGCGGCTTGGGTCCAAATGGGCGCGGAAGAGGTGGTCCTCCCCCCTACCACCTGCGGCGGCGGGGGAAAGGAGGAGGAGGAGGAGGAAAAGGAGGAAAAGGAGGAGGAGGAGGAGGAGGAGGAGGAGGAGGAGGAGGAGGAGGAGGAGGAGGAGGAGGAGGAGGAGGAGGAGGAGGAGGAGGAGGAGGAGGAGGAGGAGGAGGAGGAGGAGGAGGAGGAGGAGGAGGAGGAGGGGGGGGAGGAGGAGGAGGAGGAGGAAAAGGGGGAGGAGGAGGAGAAGGAGGAAGAGGAGGAGGAGGAGGTGGAGGAAAACGAAAAAGACGAGACGTCTGCAAGGAAGAGAATGAGGACGAGGATGAGAAAAGCGACGATAAGAGGGCTGAAGAGAACAGCGAAGAGAAAGAGGATGACTAGAAGGAAAAGGGGGAGGAGGGCTGGGAGGACCACGAGGCGGGGCAGGGATGATACATGAGAAAAGAGACATAGCTTAGAGCAAGAGGCCACGCAGGCGGACGAATTCTAAACGAACCCAGTCCATGAAGCAAGTCTGTCGGGGCGACGAACGTCCAGAGCAACGCATTTGCCCTTAAGGTCTGAACCGAACCCCGCCATTGTGACATTCCTCCTCCTCTTCCTCTTCCTCCTCCTCCTCCTCCTCCTCCTACCTCTCCGCCAAGATCCCCCTCCTTCTCCATATCCTCCTCCTCGTCCTCCTCGTCCTCCTCCTCCTGACAATCCTTTTAATCGTGCGTCGTCAGTCAGCTGTCTGTGTGGATCTCCATACTATGAGCGCCGCTCTCATGCGCCAGTGCTCCCCCCACCCCCTCCGTGACATTTGGGACATGCTTTGGGGTTCCCCCGCAAGTCGCATCGGAGGCGGACTTGCGCGCCATTCAAACGAACTTGCGTGTAGAATGGAGGTGCCGCCGCGCAATTCCCAACTATGTGGCGCAAGCTATTGTGTCCCGGCCGCCTGGCCGTTAGACTTCCTCACAAGTGAGCCCCTTATTGAAAATACTCGTTGAAACTTTGGCGAGCAAATCGGCTTGCTCTTATACGGCTGGGGACCATTCCGATGTCGCCTCCCGCGAGGAGCGCCACGGTGACCCCCAATAATACACCGATCGGGCCACCCTGCGGGCAAGAGGGAAGTTTGGGGGGGAAAGGGGAGGCGGTCGATTTGCAGTGGCTCTGGGTTCATTGCTGGTTTCACCAACTGTCCTATCAATCATTCGACCTATATATACACACGTATAGTTACCTATACGACCACCCTTCGGGTGATAAGGAGGTTCGGGGGGGGCAGAACCAACGTCTCACTCGATTGGTCTCACTATCGATCTCAGTATCGATCTCACTATCGGTCTCGCTCGATCGATCTCACTCGATCGATCTCAAAATCGATCTCACTCGATCTATCTCACTCGATCGATCTCACAATGGATCTCACAATCGATCTCACAATCGATCACACAATCGATCTCACATTCGGTCCCAATATCGATCTCAGTACCGATATCACAATCTCAACGTCATCATCATCAACATCATCAACATCAACATCATCACCAACATCGTCATCATCATGAGGGCACCGTCATCATCATAAACATCATCATCAACGTCAGCATCATCATCAGGACAACATCATGATCATCACCATCACCATCTCATCATCAACATCATCATCATCATCATCATCATCATCATCATCATCATCATCATCATCATCATCATCATCGGGACACAGTCATCGTCATCATCATCAGCAGCAGCATCAGAATCATCATCATAATCGGGACACCATCATGATCACCATCGTTCACATCATCAACATTATCATCAACATCGTCATCATCATTGGAACACCATCATCATCATCATGATCATCGCATCATCATCGACATCATCATCAACAACATCATCATCATTGGGGCACCATCATCATGAGCAACATCATCATCAACATCGTCATTATCATTATTATCATCATCGGGACACCATCATCATCACCATCATCATCATCACCATCATCATCATCAGCATCATCATCGGGACACCATAATCATCAACATCATCATCATCAACATCACCAACATCATCGGAATCATCATCATCATCATCGGGACACCATCATCGTCATCACCATCAACATAATCATCATGAGCATCATCATCCTCATCATCGGGACACTATCATCATCATCATCGACACCATCATCAACATCATCATCATCATCTTCATCGGGACACCATCATCATCATCTCATCATTATCATCATCATCATCATCATCATCATCATCCTCGCGGGACACCGCGGGACACCGGCGGGAAACGGCGGGACACCGCGGGACACCGCGGGACACCGCGGGACACCGGCGGGACACCGCGGGCCCCCGGCCGCCCGGAAGGGAATCATTTGGTCCGGCCGCGCCTCAGCCACACGGGACACCACCGGGACACCGACGGGACACCGCGGGCCACCGGCCGCCCGGAAGGGAGTCATTTGGTCCGGCCGCGCCTCAGCCACAGGAGACTTTCTCTCGCCCGCCCACGCAGCTTCGCCTCGCCCGCACGGCACGCACGAACACGAAACCGAAATCGATTTCCCGGTAGGGGGGCTCTCCGTTCCACTTCGATCTCACCCCCTCACCTCCGATAGTTATCCACTCAAAATACTCATATGTCGATCCATCGATCGACCTGTAAATATATACATATGAATATGCCCCTACCTGTCAATATGTCGATGAATATATATATATATATATATATATATATATATATATACATATATATATATCCATCACGACCTCCATCAATTTATCTGTCTATCTTTCGATCGATCGATCGATTATCTCTCTATCTATGGTGGTGAGTGGTGGCAGTGGTGATGGCGGAGATGGAGGTGGCGGTGATGACGGCGGCACCGCGCCGACCCCGCGGCGCCGCCGCCGCGCCGCATCGACCCGACTTAGAGCTGGCGCTTCGCGAAGCATCGACCCGCTCAGGCCTGGCAGAGCCTGGGCCTGCACCTCCGTCTTTGTCTTTCGACCCCAACGCTGCGCCCGCTCGGATCGAAGAGGGCGTTTTTTTTTTTGCGGGGGCATATCTTGCGCGGCCTGCCGGCGCGCCGGGCGCCGAGCGCGCCGCGCCTGCGCGGCATTTCCAAACGCTAGCTCGGCGCCCCCATGCGCGACGGCCAGGCTGATTTGCGCATTTCTGGCTGCTGGGCCGGCCGCGGTGCCGCCGCCGGGCCGCGGGCGCCAGTCGGAACCGCTGGGCCCCCGCGCCCGACGGCTGGCCGGGCAGACAGCCCGGGCTGCCTCGCCGCTGGGCAGCATATGCCCAAGATTGCGCGCGACTGCCATGCTTCAAAGCGGCAACTTCGGCAAATGGTGCCGGACGAAGCCTGTCAACGATTTCGCGAGGACTGGGCGGGCACGAGCGTTTGCCGAAACGCACGGGCCCGTTGCCCGATTAATAGCCACCCCCAACTGGAGGCGCGCCTGGGCGCCAGAGGCTGCCGCCGCCGCGGGCGTTCCAGCGGGCCCGCCCACTGGCCGCGCCAAGCCTCGTTGCGCGCGCCCGATGCGCCCCGGTTCGGGCACCTCCGCGTCGACGACCCCAGACATCACTAATCGCAGCACAACTTGCAGGTGCACTTACTTGGCGGTGGCAGAGCCCGCCGCTGGCAGCGCCGAGCGCTGGGCCGGCGCTGCAACGGCGCCGGCCATCGGCGGCGGCGCCCCCCGACCGACTTCACCAAAACAGCCGGGCTGGTAGCGCGGCGGTGGTGCCAGTGGTGGCCATAGCAACAGTAGTGGCATCACTAGCGGACGTGATGGTGAGTCGCCAGCGACGCTGGCAATGCCGACGCCGGCAATGACGACGCCGCTGCTGGACTGCTGATGGTCACTGCGGATGGTGCTCGCGCTGCAAATGGCGGCGCGGGCGGTGGTGGGCGCGGTGGCGGAGGCGGTGCTGACGGTGGCGATGGTGGCGGGGGTGGTGCTGGCAGTGACAGTGGTGGATCTGGTCTCTCGCGGTTGCTGCTGGCGGCGGCGATGGCGGTCGCTGCCGACGGCGGCGGCGCTGGCGGCAGCGGTGGCGGTGGCCAGAGCGCCGCGCCCACAGCAATGGCCTGGGCGAAGCGATGTGGCATGATTTCATTTTGCTACACGCTGGCGCACCTAGGCGCGATGCCAGCGTCACTCGGTTGCGGGCCCACTCCTATACCGAACGCCCTAGGCGTCTACAGCGCGCTGGCGCTTGCTCTTACGGCTGCGCACCTTAGGAAGGACAAAAAACCCATGGCACCCCCCGCTCGCGCTCGCAAGCCCTGCGCGCCCTACCCCGTCGAACTCGCTGCCCGCTTCCCGCTGGCAGAACCTGGGACTTGCGGCGCGCGTGCCCATTGGGGGAACTGGAGCTGCCGCGGCGTTGGCGACGGAGGCTCCGAGTGCAAGCGCCTCAACTTCGGCGCCTTCTCCTCCGACCAATATGGCCCCCCCTTTACTGATGCCGGCGACGTGGCCGCTTCCGCGTCCGCGACCGCCGAAACCGATTTCCACTCGGCCTTCATGCTCGCCGTAAGCTGGCGCGCCTCGCCCTGAGACCTTCTGCGCTTGTGGCGTCCAGAACCAGATGGCAGGGCAGGTCCGCGCACGGGCGCGCGCGCGCCCCCGCGCGCGCGAACGGACGCCGCGCGCGCCCGCCCCCGCTGCCGACTCTCGAGCGAACGACTCTCGGCCGAAAAGATCGCCCCCTGCCCCTGGGCCCACGAGACCCTGAGTGGCCCAGGAAATCAAACGAGCTGCTCTGATCGACATCTCTTCTTGGGTGTCCTGCCAGGTCGCTAGATCGCGCGGGGCCTGGTCGGGCGAAAAAGCAGCCCTCGAACATGTAGGCCGAGAGCTTCTGTCGATCGCCCTTCTCGGCAGCTCCTCGAGACCCTGCGCGGGGGCACTCGCGCCCCCTATGACCCTACTGATGACAGATCCTGCGTTTGGTCGCCTTCATGAGCTGCTCGGGAGACGGGCGGCCCGGGCGGCCTCGGCCGCGGCCCCCTCTGCCTCCTCGGCCTCCGTCAGAGCGACCGCGGCCTCCCCCTCCTCTGCCGCCTGGTGGTCGTGGCGGTCGAGGTCCTGAGGTCTGGTCGCCCTTCGCTCTGCCCCCGGCGTACTCGCGGTCCATCTTGGCCGCGCACTTCAGGTCTTTGCTCTGGTTTCAAGTCCTGGCGTTGGGTCTCGCCTCGACCAGCGCCATCGCCTCGTCGATTTGGCCCCCGCGCAGGTCCAGGTCCTCGATCTCGGCCAGGAGGGCTGCAGCGTCGTCCTGGTCGAGATCGTCTGGGTCTGCGTCGTCGTCGTAGTCGAGGTCGCCATCCTCTGGCCCCTCGGGCTCACCGACCTCCGACGGGCCGAGACCAGGAGAAGAGAGGATGGGAAACTTTCAAGCACCTGCTGCGGCACTGTCACACGCTGGGCGCGGGCCGTACATCGCCCGCAGTGGGCGATGTCTCCAAAGCCGTGGACTTCGTCGTCGAGCCCCCAGGAGAGAGGCGCTCGGTCCCGCGACATCCAGAGGTCATGGCCCTCTGTCTCGAGCAACTGAGCCTCGCGGCCGCTAACATACTGAGTGAGACTCTCTCTCTGTTCTCTCTGGTGGCTTCGAAGAACGCTTTCCTGCCCGCTCGCCGGAGATCGTCGCCTTCCCGTTCGCCCACCATCATGTCCATCTGGGCGAGGATGGTGTCCAGCCATCTCTCGCTCGCCAGGTCGCGCTCGCTGAGGTCCTCGAACTTGGCTTGGAAGCTCCACTCGAACTGCGTCATGAGATTCTCGGGGCGACGCCAAGTCGGGGCGTCCGTGTTAGTGCTCCATCTTCGAAACGTCTTCTTCCATCGGCGGTAGTGCGTCCATCAAAGCCATCAGGGGCCGCTGAGGTCTCCTCGTCCAGCTCCTCCCGACCAGCCCGTGCCAGACGCTCCCCAGTCGCCGTCGGCCCAACTGCTGCCCTGGCCCCAGGCCTGCCAAGGACCGGTGCCCCAGGTCTTGCTGGAGCCCCAGGAGTTGGACTGCCAATCGCGGTAAGATCCTGTTGCTGATACTGGCTCGTCCTTGCTGCAGTGACTCCGTCCATGATGTCTGCAGTTCTCCTGCCATGGGTCCGACGCCGCCCACTGATCCTCCGCGCCCGTTTTCGTGCCTGGCATTCTCGGAGGATGATCTGTGTCGGAATTTGCAGCGCTCTTGGTCTCCGCCTCAGCTGTCGAGGCTGCTCTCATAGTGGAAGTCACTATGTCCCTGATCATGTCCTCGAGCTCCCCTTTGGTGACTGGGGCTGCGCTGCCTGAGGCGGCGCCGCCCGCCGGGGCGGCCTGGCCGTCGGGTGGCCGCCTCGCTCCCATGAGCGCCGCGTCTATGTCCCCTTCACTGTCTGTGGAGGGCATTATCTTGCCGTGGATCCCGCACCGCTCGCTGGGAGGCGCGAGCGGGGCTGGCCGGGGATGCGCAAGCGCTGAGGGAGAGACCGCTAGCAGCCAGCCCTCGCTCCCGTGGCCCGCCAGCCGACCCCGCTCCGTTACCAACTGTGGCAGCAGGAAGATAGGCAAATGTTTTACCCTTGAGCCAACATGGTTACCGAGCATGGCCAACTCGCTCGGACACTGAATGCTAAACCTATTTTCGACATGCTGGAGCCATGCTACAACGGCACAGCACAGCCCTTGGCAGGGTACACCAAGAGTGGTACATTCAGCATTGCCACTGCCCGTCGCTCAATCAAGTGTCTTGGACATGTTGTTACGCTTCACATTTGTACTCCTCAGGATTCGTGCGTCGATCCTGTTTACATGAAGTTTGCTGCTCCCTCCCCGCATGAAATTCCCTGTCGGTACCGGGCCGTGCCACATGAAATTATATTTCAGTGCTGGGCCGGGCCTGATGAAATGCATCTTCAAGTTTTGTGCTCATCCGCGCTTCCCCAACTCCCCAGCACAAAGCTACGCTTCACCGTCCATCTTGCCCTATCTCGCTTGCGCCGCTGCTGACTGCTGCTGGCCGGTCTTCTTGCTGTCCTCTCTCTCTCTCTCTTTCTCGTTTCCTCCATTCTTCCTCCATTATCCAGCTTCCCTGCTTCCCCCATTATTCTCATTATTTTTCTATTTCTCGCTTCTCCATTATCGAGCCCCCATTATTCTCTTTCTCTTTCTCGTTTCCTTCATTTTTCCCTCCTTCTCCAGCTTCTCTGCTTCCCCCGTCTCCCTGCTGTGCCCCTCCCCCTCGTGCCAGTTGCCTGCATCGCCCGTTCCTGCTGTCGTTGTCCTTTCTTCTCTTGCTACCCTGGTGCCCCCTTCTCTCTCTCTCTCTCTCTCGCTCGTGGGCATGGCGCGGGGATTCCCCGGCCACTTGCAGATTTGGTGCTCGCGCTGTCAATGCTCTGCTATTCTAGGGCTTTGCAGCGTCGTCCGCAACTTGCTTCTGCATGTCCGAGCTTCGTAACTGCCTGCACGCCCTCATGGGTTCAGCTGCGTTCTTGCTCTTATGGACACTGCGTAGGCCTGACGAAAGCTTGAGAGGTCCCTTCCAATGTATGCCTTCTCTCTCCAATCATGTTTCCCACCTGATCCTGTTACCCCGCTGCCTGCCCTGCCTGCCCCCGTCGCGGTGATGTTTCCTCACCATCTCCGTGACGTGTGGCCTCTTCTGTCGCGGAAAATTCTGTCGCTGCGCGCATGCCGCGCGTCTCTCGCTCTCGCTGCTTGCTGGCCATCCAACCTCCTCCAGGGCTCCTCCTTCGACGCGCAGTCGATGCAAGTACGCATCTTCCCTCCGCTTTCTGATCGCCGCGTTTCCCACCACCGCAACCCTCACCGCATTTCCCATCATTCCTGCTTCTCGCTGAAGGCTCCAGCCGCGCTGAACCAGTCACCGTCCATCCTCAGGGGGTCTCCACCTCCGCGCAAGTCTCTCTCGAGTATTGGCCGCTATACCTGCCCCCCTCGGTCAGAGGCAACAAGCATCGCCGAAGAGCGGCGATCAGCACGGTAACTTTCACATACAGGGACCAGCCACCCTCAAGGCTGTGTTCCCCCAGTACCCTCCTCCTCCTCCTCCTCCTCCTCCTCCTCCTCCTCCTCCTCCTCCTCCTCCTCCTCCTCCTCCTCCTCCTCCTCCTCCTCCTCCTCCTCCTCCTCCTCCCCCCATCAAACCACACCAAGGCCCCTACCCGGTTCCCCAGCAACCATTCGCCCAACATCGTCGGGCAGGCCCCGCCTTGCAAACTTTCGGCGAGCGGCGAACAACGCGCGGCGCCGCAGAGTGGACACAAGCCAGATCCCATCCTGCATACATTTTCGCCCGCCTGCGGGGACCGCCACCCTCTTTCGGGCGGGTGGTAATGGAGGGTGGCCTAAATGGGGGGTGAGACAAGGGCCCAAAAAGAGCACGGTTCTTCACCCCCCATCTAAGTTACCCCCCACTACCGCCCGCCCGACTCTTCATCATCACAACCGTCGCCAGCTGCGCCGCTAATCTCCCTCACATCATGTTCCTTGTCCACGTCCTCCCCCGCCCCCCCGCCCCCTCGGCCTCACCCGCCTCGCCCCGCACGCGGGCACAGCCGCCCTTTTTGCGCGGCGATAAGGCGAGCGCTGAGGTCACTTCGCCACTTCCACCTTAGAAACAACCCCGTCGATCCAAGCCGACCCACGGCCCGATCTGGGAGGGAGGGGGGTGATGAGGGGGGACAGGGAGAGGACGGCGGAGGAAAAGGAGCAGGAGAAGGCGGACCCATAGCTCTCTCTCTCTCTCTCTCTCTCTCTCTCTCTCTCTCTCTCTCTCTATATATATATATATGTATATACATGTATATATAGGTATAGATCGATATATATATATATATATATATAGATGATAGATAGATAGATAGATAGATAGATAGATAGATATATAGATAGATAGATATAGATAGATAGATAGATAGATATATAGATAGATACAGATATATATAAATATATATATATATTATATATATATATATATATATATATATTCATGTACGTTCACACACATATCTCTGCATATATTTGTGTGTCGGAGGTGAGGGGGTGAGATTGAAGTGGAAAGGAGAGCCCCCCTACCGGGAAATCGGTTTCGGTTACGTGTTCGTGCGTGCCGTGCGTGCGGGCGAAGCGAAGCTGCGTGGGCGGGCGAGAAGAAAGTCTCCTCCAGCTGAAGCGCGGCCGGGCCAAATGTTTCCTGAACGGGGGTCGGTGGGGCGCGGTGTCCCGCCGGTGTCCCGCTTCCGGCTGAGGCGCGGCCCGACCAAATGTTTCCTTTCTGGGGGCTGGTGGGGCGCGGTGCTCCGCCGGTGTCCCGCCGGTGCCCCGCCGGTGTCCCGATGATGATGATGATGATGATGATGATGATGATGATGATGATGCCGATGATGTTGATGGTAATGATGATGGTGATGGTGGTGATGATGCTGGTGTCCCGATGATGATGATGATCATGATGATGATGATGATGATGGTGATGTTGACAATGTTGTTGATGATGATGGTAATGGTTGTGATGATGATGGTGTCCCGGTGATGATGATGATGATGATGATGTTGATGACGATGTTACTGATGATGATGATAGTGTGCCAATGATGATGATGATGTTGATGATCATGATGGTGTTGATGCTGATGGTATGATGAAATGATAACGATGATGAATATGATGATGATGGTGTCCCGATGATGATGATGAGGTTGATGATGATAATGTTGATGATGATGGTGATGATGATGGTGTCCCGATGATGATGGTGTTGATAATGAGGCTGATGATGAGGTGATGATGTTGGTTTTGATGAAGGTGGCCCGATGATGTTGGTGATGCTGATGCTGATGATGATGATGATGGTGTCCCGATGAGGATGATGATGGTGATGATAAAGATGGTATTCCGATTATAATGGTGTCCCGATGGTGGTGATCATGTTGGTGATGATGTTGCTGTTGATAATGATGGTGTCCCGATGATGATGATGTTGATAATGTTGCTAATGATGATGATGATGAAGAGACGATGATGCTGATGGTGATCCGATGATGATGATGGTGTCCCGATGATGATGATGATGTTGTTGATGATGATGATGGTGACGATGATGGTGTCCCGATGAGGATGATGATGTTGATGATGATGGTGATGCTGATGATGCTGATGATGATGGTGACGGGGTGATGATGATGGTGTCCCGAAGATGATGATGCACATGACGTTGATGACGATGAGGTTGTTGATGATGATGACGTTGATTGTGAGATCGATTGTGACATCGATAGTGAGATCGATAGTGAGACCAAATGCGAGATCGAATGTTAGATCGATAGTGGTATCGATAGTGAGATCGATTGTGAGATCGATAATCAGATCGATTGTGAGATCGATCGAATGAAATAGATCGAGTGATATTGAGATCGATCGGGTGAGATCGATCGAGCGAGACCGATAGTGAGATCGATCGTGAGATCGATAGTGAGACCGATCGAGTGAGACGTTGGTTCCTCCCCCCCCGAACCTCCTTCTCACCCGAAAGGTGGTCGTATAGGTATATGTATATCGGAGGTGAGGAGGTGAGATTGAAGTGGAACGGAGAGCCCCCCTACCGGGAAATCGGTTTCGGTTTCGTGTTCGTGCGTGCCGTGCGTGTGAGCTAAGAGAAGCTGCGTGGGCGGGCGAGAAGAGAGTCTCCTCTGGCTGAGGCGCGGCCAGACCACATGTTTCCTTTCAGGAGGCCGGTGGGGCGCGGTGTCCCGCCTCCGGCTGAGGCGCGGCCGGACCAAATGTTCCTTTCCGGGGGCCCGTGGGGCGCGGTGTCCCACCGGTGTCCCGCCGGTGTCCCGCCGGTGTCCCGTCGGTGTCCCGATGATAGAGATGATGATGATGATGATGACGACGTCGATGATGTTGATGCTGATGATGGTGATGGTGGTGATGATGATGGTGTCCCGATGGTGATGATGATGATGAAGGTGATGATGATGACGATGTAGGTGATAATGATGATGGTGATGATGCTTGCCATGGTGGTGATGACGATGGTGTCCCGATGATGATGATGTTGGTGATGCTGATGTTGCGGATGATGATGATAATGCCCCAATGATGATGATGTTGATGACGGTGATTATGTTGATGATGATGGGATGATGATATGATGATGCTGATGTTGATGGAGATGATGATACTGGTGTCCCGATGAGGATGGTGATGATGAGGTTTATGACGATGCTGTTGATGATGATGATGGTGATGATGGCGTCCCGAAGATGATGACTTTGATGCTGATGGTGGCGATGATGGTGTCCCGATGATGGAGATGTTGCTGATGAGGACAATAACCAGGTGATGCTGATTTTGATGATGGTGGCCCGATGAGGATGCTGATAAGGATGATGATGTTGATGACGACGATAGTGACCCAAATATGATGATGATGATGGTGACGATGATGATGGTGTCCCGATGAGGATGATGTGGATAATGAAGTTGCTGGTAATGATGATGATGGTGCCCCGACGATGATGAGGTTGATGATGATGATCATGATTATGATGATAATGATATGATGATGATGGTGGTGTTTCGATGTTGATGATGAAGGTGGCCCGATGATGGTGATGTTGATGATAACGCTGGTGACGATAAAAGTGTCCCTGTGATGATGACAATGGTGATGGTGATGATGTTGATGATGATAGTGACGAGGTGATGATTATTGTGTCCCGATGATGATGCGGAAGATGATATTGATGACGTCGATGACGATGTTGTTGATGATGATGACGTTGGTTGTGACATCGATTGTGATATTGATAGTGAGATCGATCGTGGGACCGAATGCAAAAACGATTGTGAAAGCGATAGTCAGATCGATTGTGAAATCGATGGTGAGATCAATAGTCATATCGATTGTGAGATCGATCGAATAAAATAGATCGAGCGAGATCGATTGTGGGATCGATCGGGTGAGATCGATCGAGCGAGACCGATAGTGAGATCGACAGTGAGACCGATCGGGTGAAACGTTGGTTCCCCCCCCACCGAACCTCCTTATCACCCGAAGGGTGGTCGTACAGGGGTGTGTATGTTTGTATATATATATATATATATCGGAGGCGAGGGGGTGAGATCGAAGTGGAAAGGAGAGCCCCCTCTACCGGCAAATCGGCTTCGGTTTCGTGTTTGCGCGTGCCGTGCGCGCGGGCGAGGCGAAGCTGCGTGGGCGGGCGAAAAGAAAGTCTCCTCCGGCCGAGGCGCGGCCGGACCAAATGTTTCCTTTCTGGGGGCCGGTTGGGCGCGGTGTCCCGCCGGTGTCCCGCGTCCGGCTGAGGCGCGGCCGGACCAAATGTTTCCTTTCCGGGGGCTGGTGGGGCGCGGTGTCCCGCCGGTGTCCCGTCGGTGTCCCGATGATGATGATGATGATAAAATGATGGTGATGGTGGTGAAGATGATACTGCCAAGATGATTACAATGATGATGCTGACGATGCTGATGATGATGGTAAATATGGTGGCGATGTTGGTGGCGTCCCGATGATGAAGATGTTGGTGATGACGATGTTGCTGATGATGACGATGGTGTCCCGATGATGATGACAATGATGGTGGCCCTGATAATGTGGATGATGATGAGATGATGATGAGATTATGATGATGGTGAAGATGATGATGATGGTGTCCCGATGATGTTGATGAGATTGATGATGATGCTGTTGATGATGGTGGTGATGATGATGGTGTCCCGATGATGATGATGATGATGTTGGTGATGCTGATGGCGACGATGGTGTCCCGAAAATGACGATGTTGATGATGAGGATGATGATGATTTTGATGATGGTAGCCCGATGATGGTGATGATGACGATGATGATGTTGATGCTGCGGGTGTTCCGATGACGATGAGGATGATGGTGATGATGATGGTGGCGATGATGATAATGTCCCGATGATGATGCCGATGGTGATGATTATGTTGCTGATGATGATGGTGATGTCCCGATGATAATGATTTTGATGATATGGTTCATGATGATGATGGGATGATGATGGCGGTGGTGATCCGATGAGGATGATGGTGTCCCGATGATGATGTTGATGATGATGGTGACGAGCATGGTGTCCCGATGATGATGATGGCGATGATGATGTTGATGATGGTGATGGGGTGATGATGATGATGCCCCGATGATGATGATAATGTTGGTGACGTTGATGATGATCATGTTGATGAGGATGAGGATTGTGAGATGACTTGTGATATCGATAGTGAGATCGATAGCGAGACCGAATATGAGATCGAATGTGATATCGATCGTGAAATCGATAGTCAGATCGAGTGTGAGACCGATCGAATGACATAGATCGAGTGAGATGAACTGTGAGATCGATCGAGTGAGATCGATCGAGCAAGACTGATAGTGAGATCGATAGTGAGACCGATCGAGCGAGACGTTGGTTCCTCTCCCCCATCCTTCTTATCGCCCGAAGGGTGGTCGTATAGGTGTATGTATACATATACATACATATATATATATATATATAGCCTGGGCGCTCTCTCCACTGACCAGATGATGCCATTTATCGCGAGGCGAGCGCGAAGGCGCCGCATCAGGGCCGCTGCTGACGATATTCAGACTGCAGTAGGATACAGGACAGAGTGCAAACGCATGAGAGCGAGCAGGACGCACACACCCATCGAAAGCGGGACAGAAAAAAAGGCGGGTGGGAGCCTTGAGAATTACGGAACGCGCGTGCACGTGCGGCCCGCTGTGACACTACTCGGCTCAAAGTGGTGAACACATCCAGCCCGGGCGCTCTCTCCACTGACCAGATGATGATATTTATCGCGGGGCGAACGCGAAGGCGCCGCATCGGGGCCGCTGCTAACGAGATTCAGACTGCAGTCGGATACAAGACAGAGTGCAAACGCATGAGAGCGAGCTGGACACACGCGCCCGAACCCGCGCGGGAAGTTTGGCCAGACATGGCCGCATTACAGGCCCAACGAAAGACCTTTGAGCCTATGAGTCTCCGAATTCTCAGCTGCCTGGGCCCAGCAACGCGCGGCAGCGGCGGCGCGCGGGATAGGATACGGAGTGGCTATGCTCGTCCACTTGCGCCCACCCAAAGAATTCCCGGATAGCTCGATGCGACGCTTTTTGGCGAGGGAACAGAATCCATGCTTGCCAGGGCAGCGCTTGCAGATCGACGACGGACTGCCGCCGTGCCAAACAGCTATTCTAATTCCTCTCTTCCAGGGGACATGGTGCTGGCACAAATCGCAGCAGGCATCGAAAAATACTGGGCTACTCAAGGGCTGTCTCATCTGCGGAGCCCACCACATGACTGACGAACGCGGGTTTTCGAGAAACACCGGGATGTTGGAAGCAATGCAGATCTTTACGAGCACAACGCTGAACAGGAACGTGGCACTACCGATCCTCAGCCGCTCGCGCTCGGATAGTCAGACCCGAGACGCCGAACGGCTGGTCGCTGCCGCGAAAAGGGCGGCGCAACGCACGTGTCCAGGATGCGCAGGGCGCGCCGAGCCAGACCTGCGATGCAACCTGAAGTTAACCATCCGATGATCACCCGCTGAAAGGCAGGGCCAAGGCGATCCTCGCGAGCTTTGTGAAGGATGTCCAAAGAGAGAGCGCGATAGCCAAGCCGATTGATCTCAGCTGCAATTCTGCCACTGCCGGCGAAGAGCTCTAAGAAGACAAGATGTTTCATGGACCTGGGGCGTGGGCCGCCACGCGCGCGGAGAGCGCGCTGAAGATACCGGCGAACCTCATGCTCTAGAAATTCACCGGGGGCGCGCGTGTCACGCGGACGCCTGGGCCCAGCGCCGTCGCGATCCGCGGCGGCAGCCGCGCTGGCGACCTCGGGCTCGAGAAGCCCTCGGACATCACGTTGGAGAAGTTCGCCTCGACAGCCCTCCCGAGCACGAACGCGTCCTCGGGCGCCTTCGCCATCTCGAGGAGGAGGCGCGTCGTCTTGCCATACTTCTTGAGGCTCGTGATGGTCGCCCACCTGCCCCTGACCTTCACCCGCCCTGCGCCCGCGCGCCCGCGACGAGGTCGTCGCTGGCGCCGCCGCGGCGCAGGGGGCGCTGGTGCAGCGACAAGGACTCGAGGCCCGGGATCTCCACCAGCAGCGCGAACTGCTTCTGGAGCTCGGCGGGCGCGAAATCCCACAAGCTGCCGTCCGCGAGCGACTGGGCCTTGAGCGCCTCGAAGCACGGCAATAGCCAGCCGCGCTGGTCCAGCAGCGCCGCTGAGTCGAACGCCCCAGTCTTGCCTGGGTCGCCCAGCGTCGCGTCGTGGAGCAGCAGGCCCCGCGAGCTGCGCTGCTGGCCGGCCGCCGTCTTGGGAGCGACCAGGTGCCTGCCGAGCAGCAGGGATGCCTCGCGCGGCCCCGGATTGCACACGAACGCGATCACGATCCACAGGCGCATGCGCGGGGAGCCCAGATGGCGGAGGCGCCCAGCCAATGCCGTGGCAGCCGCTCGGGGGAGTGGCAACCTCATACGAAGCGGGACCCGCCTCCGCCAGGCCACGAGACAGCGGCTGGCCCGAGGAAGCTTCTCGGTCGTCATCTTGCACAGCTCCGGGGGGAAGCGCGACGGGCTCGCCATGAGCTTTGGCCCGTCCTCGACGCTCGCACCCTTCAGGAACTGCGCATTGGAGAAGCCGACCAGCAGGTGATCCAGATCGCTGGTGCTGCCCCAGTCCGCGCGGGGGCCCTGGCAGTACTTGGCGAAGCTCGTCGCGGCGCCCAAGTAGGGGACCTCCGCCCCCGGCTTCGCGGACAGGCTCTCCAAGGGGCTGAGGCCGCCCGCGGGAGCGCGGCGCCCAGTCAGGCGCGAAGCCGACGCAGCTCTCTGGGCCTTCAGAACACCTGCCTTCGAGCAAGGCTTCGCCCGCTGGCGTGGGCGCGGCAGCGTCCTTGCCTTGGGCGCCATGGCCGACGCCGGGCTCGTGGTGGCCGAGGGGGGCGACGTCGCCCGCGACAGGTCGCTGGCGCCCCGGAGCCTACAGGATTGGAGCCTAAAGCCGCGTGCGCAAGCCGAAGAGGAAGGCGAGGTCCAACGAACCAGCCGAGCATGCCCCTGGAAGGTATGTCGGCTGGGTTCTTCTCCGACGGGATCCACCGCGCGTGAAATCTCGCGCCCGAAACCAGCGAAGGACATGCTAGCTTCCGAAGGGGCCGAAGTAGGCGATGAGAAGCCCCGCGGCCCTTGCAGGCCGGCAATGCCAGTGGGAGGTTGTCAACCAGCATGACCGCCCGACGATTGCAGGCCTCCGACGTCCTCAGGATGTGCTTGGCGGCCACCATCAGGGCCTTCCCCATCGAGCTCCAGGATGTTGGCACTCACGAGGACCTTCGAGGCCAGCGCGGTGATCCATGGGGCCTTCAGAACGGTGATCCAGGGCCCCGGAGACCTCAAGAAACTTCTGGAGCCCCTCGGTGTCGTCGTCGCCGCCGACCCCCATCGCCGTTGTTGTTGCGCATCAGAGGGGCCCCGCAAGAGCCCCCTGGGCAACTATCAGGAGCCCCAAGACCATGAGCACCACCGACCGGATTATGATGAACGTCACGATGCTCCAACGCATGTTTTCTGGCACGCTCTGCGCCTGCCACCCGGCACCTCCGGCGCCTCCGGCGCCCCGCATATCTGCCTACCTCGCCAGACCGCTCCGGCGACGCAACGCTCGTACAAACACCGATGCCGAAGAGGGAGGCGTCTGATGCTGCGATGACGCTGTGCCAAGGGAGATCGATCTTTGTGGAGAGGAGGGGCAGGATGGATCAGAGCGTCCAGAGCTCTTGCCGCGCCCGCGGCCAAAGCTTCTGGGGCTGGCTGCCGGCTGACTGCGTGAACTGGCACGATGCACAGAACGCCGAGGGCACCTCTCGACGCAGCAGCGAAGCCCAGGTCACATGGCCCATCACAATCTGGAGCGCGGAGCCACTGCAGACCCCCCGACGGAGTAGCGATTCGACCCCGAACCTGAGGTGCCACATGTTGGAGGGCTTAATGGAAATCTTGGAGCCTTCGCTAAAGTTCAACCACGCGAGCGATATGTCACGACTCGCTGCGCTCAACTCGCGCGCTGTCAAGCCGAGGGATAACAGCCGACGGCAAACCCCGTCTAGGCTCGACTCAGCAGCCTTGCGGTCGGAGCCCATCACCATGAAATTATCAACATATACAGCGCAGGCCGTGTCCGAGCGCGAGGAGAGCGAAACCGCGGGCAGGCAATCCTCGACGATGCGAGACGAGTCGCGCCCCTCGAGCTTCAGGGCACGCTGCAACACACCTTGACAGATATGA
>CAUYUJ010016108.1:127500-153719 GCA_963575745.1 Prorocentrum cordatum
TGCCGGGGGCGCGGCGCGCTGCGGCACCCGGGGCCGCCCCGCGGCCCGCTGATCACAACCCCGCGTTTGTAATCAGTTGGGCCCGCGGGCGTCGTCCTGGGGCTCCCTGGGCCGCTCCCGCGGCCTCGGCTCTGGCTGGGCCGAATGCGGGCCTGGGGCTGGGGGGGCGGCCCTGCGGCGGGGCCGGGGCCCAGGGCCGCCAGCTGGATTCTTCGTTGGCGGATCGGACGACCTGGCCGGGGGCCCTGGAGGCCGCTGGCGGGCGCCCAAGGGCGGCCAGTTCAGGTGTAACGTAACGCTGGTTAGGAAGGTGGTTTTGCAGCGCGCAGCCCCCGGGCGCCGTCGGGGTCGTCCGGCGGCGGGTTCGAGGGTGTCTTGGGTTGCCGCCGTCGTTGCCCCGCCCGATGCTGCCCCCCATGCCATCCCGCTCGTCCAGCAAGGCGCTGGGGGGGTCGCCGGGGGACCCCCTCCCCAGGGGGCTGGCGGGCAGGGGTCCCCCACGGCAGCGTCTGGCGCCACCAGCCACGCCCCCTGGCCGTGGGGAGGGGCCACCGCGGGCTGGGCGCTAGGAGGCCCACCTGCGGAACATATAAGTGCCCGCGCCGGGCGGCATGGTGTAGCGAGGAGGCGTAGGAGGCGGAGCGTCGCCGAGGGACAGTCTCTCTTTACGCATGCCCTCGCTCGCGCCTCCGCCACGACCCCAATGCGAGATCCGTGGCGAGGCGGGCGGCCTGGGCTATTTGAAACGCCTCCTGCGGCGCGGGGCGGTGGGCGGACCGCCTGCTGCGCGCATGGAGGAGGCGATGCTGAGGGAAGAAAATCACAAGCCTCCTGAGATGGGATGGCGTGCAGGGAAAGAGGGCAAGACGGGCAGGGACGGGTTCCGGTTCAGGGGCAGGAGGGGGACCATGCCGAGCGCCAGAGACCATGGCGACGAGCCAGTGAACAGAGAAGCAGTGGATATAATGTGATAGGCTATCTCGGCAAGCGCAGCCGAGCAGGCAGCCTCGATCGACGTTACGCAATCGGGTGTCCGTGACCCATCCCCCAGTCCACGTGCGGAATGCCGCGAGGCGCCAAGATGGGGGGGACATCTCAAGGACACCTCGCACCTCCGACCCGGAGAACTCGTGCGAAAATTCGGGGGAGGAGGAGGAGGAGGAGGAGGAGGGGGAGGAGGAGGAGGAGGAGGAGGAGGAGGAGCATGAGCATGAGCATGAGCATGAACGCTATGGGAACTCCTGTCGATATAACTATGGAACTAGCTACGACTTATACAAACGTTGCAGTGCACTACTCTGAAACCCAGAAATTGCAATACAAAACTCCAGCGTGGCATTCTTGAACGCCCGTATTCGTGAATGGCCAGGGGCCCTGGCGGCACGCTGTCCGCGCGGGGCCTGAGGGGCAAGCCACGACGGCACACGGCCTAGAGCCGCCCCCCCTGGCACCACCAAAAAAGTTAAAGCTGGCGCCCCTTCCTTCCACGACCTCTACCCTTCGCTCGAGGTTCGCGGAGGATTTCGATCAGAGCCCCCACACACACACACGCATACACACGCACACACCTATCTACAGCGTCGATGGGGGGGCCCAAATTTGTTCCGATCGCCAGAGAGGGATTCGAAGAGGAGGACGGAGGATCAAGAGAAGGACCGAAGAGCCTGGAGGCGATCTCGAGAGCAGGACCCGAAAGCCGTCCTGCAAAACAAATTCCTTTACTCCCTCTCATCACTTCTTCTTCAGCCGATCGAGCAGCGCCTGCCCCTCTCGCTCGAGCGCCCCCCTCGGAGCACCGCCCAGGGTGGGCTCCCCTCCGGCCTTCGCGAGCTTTCACTCGAACAGGCGCTGGGCGGTGACTCCGATCCCCGTCGGCTGGAACAGGTACGTGATCTTCGCAACCTCGGGCTTCCCCTCGACCTTCTTCGCGCGCTTGCAGAGCAGGTGGCGCACGTCCAAGGATGCCTTCAGCATGCCGTCCTCCTGGCGCAGCACCTCGTCGCAGTACTTCTTCAGCTTCGCATGTGACTCGCCGAGCGGGGTCTGAGTCGCCGCTACGCGGCTCTCCTCGATCTTGACCAGCTGCTCCACCAAGGCTACGTGCAGCGCCGGGGAGGGCGGACCCTGCGTGTTTCTGAAGCGGGTCTTCTCCTTTGGAGAGCGCCTCCTTCTTCGCCTTGGCCCAATCCTGCGCCTGCTGGTTGTGCCCGACGCCAGACTCGAGCAGGCTCCCCACTATGGCGGTCTCCACGGGCGTCAGCACGGTGGTGAGGATGGCGCCTGCCAGGGCCCTCGTCTCTGCCGCGTTGGACAGAGAGAGCTCGGCGGTGACCTCCGTCAGCGCGTCGAGTGTGGCACGCCTCGACTCTCCTCCTGCTCCGCCGCCACCGCGGCTGCTGCCCGCGCGCCGCTTCTGGTCGCTCGTCTCGGCCGAGCACCCAGGCAGGCCGATTCTCCATCTGCAATCTTCTGAGAGACGAACTTCCCCAAGGCCGAGCTCCAAATTCCCGATCGCTAAAGAAATGAGCACGGACATGGACCTGGGGCCCTCGAAGAGACCCGCCTTCAAAGTCACGCACAAGGCATTTATAATGTTTAGGTTCACGCACATGCGGTAGAGCGGTAACATGTTCTTTCCAACATTATCCTCTCTTGAAACTATTTGCTAGATGTCTGTGTGCCAAGGTCTTGGGCGTGTAAATTTCCAGACAGCCAGGACATTGAATTGTACATGCTAACACGCTGCTAAGACTACGAACTCCATAACCTGCCCGAATATGTGTGTATAGCTTCTTCTTAGTAGTAAAAGCCTCCCCGCAACGTGCCCCATCCGCGTGGAACATGCATGTAAACGCCGATTCTTCATGCACCCCTTCAGGAAGCCCCAAGCCTGGCCATAGGAACCTCTGAGACCCACAACTTCGGACCCAAAGAGACCAGGAGGAGGAACCATCTTCCCAATAACCTGCCTTCGAAGGATCTCTGGGTCTAGCTTGCAGAACTCCTCGCTGACCTCTGAGTCGGAGACAAATACCGAGATCTTTCCTTCTGCGATGTCCAGAAGGTCCTCGCACTCCGAGGCTTTGCATAGCTTCGCGATTTCTGCCCGAGCTCGTTCGGCCCAGGGATTCGCATCAGCAGCAACTGCTCCGTCAACCAACGTCGGCGTCTTATCAATAGGCAAACG
The DNA here is from genome assembly GCA_963575745.1 of Prorocentrum cordatum. Classification (NCBI taxonomy): domain Eukaryota; class Dinophyceae; order Prorocentrales; family Prorocentraceae; genus Prorocentrum; species Prorocentrum cordatum. Next base: position 130,688 of record CAUYUJ010016108.1, read on the forward strand.
CACGTGCAACTTCCTGAAGATGATTGTGGGGGCGCCTGATCCACTGCTGCAACCATTTTGCACGGGCAACCCGGACCTCGATCTTCATCGGAGCAATGCCCCAGTGCCGTAACACTTCCAAGTTGGACAACGTGTTTTACATGAGCGCCCCCCCCCCCCCCCCATCTGCAGCACGGCCACTCATGGCCGCGCGGCCGTTATGTGCAATCTTACGGTCTCGCCTCTGAAACTCATTGTTCGATGCCAAACAAGATTCCAAGTTAGCTCGGGCAGAATTAACCACCCCGCACAAGGATAGACATCTCAACCACCTCCACGGGATTCTGAGAGATTCCAGATGACCCCCACACGATGACATGACCTAGTAATAGCCTCCTCCCTCTTAGCAATCTCCGCCCCGCACTGCCCCGATAATGCAGCTGGCCCCCAGGACTGCGTTCAACGTCGTGGATGCTGCCCAAGATAGGTGGCTGCTTGAAACCGCGACGGTCGATATGTCTCAGAGCCCTCCTTCCTAGGCCAGCACCTGGACCGACTAAAGAAAATAGTTGTGATTGCTCGGTGGCGCTCTGCTGATGGCCTCTCCGCGCTAAGAAAGCGTCGAGGGAGGTGCTGGATGTCTGCGCCCCCTTGCAAAGTTGCGAAACTCCCGCTCCCCATTCTCGAACATCTCCTTCATCTTCGATAAAGAACATTACCGCATCGTCAGCGCATTTTGTTAGCGAGACATCCACCACTGCATCTGCAAAAGGATGAGGAACCAAACGTGCGTGAGCCTGCTCGCCATGCTCTCTCTGGGCCCCCTGCCATCCTTCGATGGGCGGCCAGAATGCGCGGCAGAAGCTATGCGCAGCAAATGGATCCCCCATCAAGGCGCCAGAGCCTGTCTTGATACCAAAGTGCCCGTTGGACAGGGGAAGACGCGCCGTGGCCCCTTGATAGCGCTGCTGAGCAATCACTCGATCTCGTGGCAAAAAAAGCCGATGAACTGCATCGTCGAGGGCGCCCCACGACGAAGCTCCAAAGGCATTGGCCATGTCCTTGCCTTGAGGCAGACTCGAGTAGCCTAGCTCGCGTACACGATGCGCGCTGCGCTGCTGAACTAGCACTGCTCCTTCCTGTCGGCAACCGCGGGCTCATCCGCGCTCGCGCGGTGGTAAAAACGCGGGGCTCCGCCCCGACGCATAGCTTCTGCAAAGAATCCCTTCCCCAATACGCCTAGCAGATGCACCGCCCTCTTCCCCGTCGCCCCGTCCACCGCCTTCTCGTGTAAAGCTACTCCCTGACTGCGGCGCCAGGCAACTGGCGTCCGCATCGAAGCTCGAATCTTGACAAATCCGCGCAACGTAACCTGCTGAAAAAGCTGGTGTGTCTCGGCCTGGACTCCGAGCGACCCAACCGGCTCCTGCGAGTTGAAAAGCCAGTCGGCCCCCTGGTCGAAGCAACATCAACCAAATCTCCAGCGGCACAGAATCAACTGGACATGCTCTCCTTTTTGGGGCCCGTTTCAAATAATACCTTTGAGCTCCTCCTCCGCCTCCTCCAAATAATCAGTCCACCTACCTGGCCCGGTAATGGCCGTCTAAAGCTTGCGCGCGCGGTAGTCTTGAAAATCCACTTTTCTGGACAGCCCCCCCCCAGGAATCTTTCATGCCTCAATCCACTCCTCCTCCGCAAGAGCAGAGCCTTGCAAATGCGAGTGGTTCCGTTCCTTAATACCCCAAGAAGAGCCTGACGTCAATCTAGAGCACGGGTGTGCTTCCGCAAATCGGCGGTCTCGCCAGGCATCGCGCAATAGCTCTAAATACATGCGTTGCTGGTTCACCCACTGCTTCCTTCGCTCCGTATGGGCTGCTGCCGTGACCTCCTTAAGCTGATGAACTACCTCCTCCTCTTCCTCAGTGGCGAACGATAACTGGCGACGAAGTTCTCGTCTGCAACGGAGAAGATCCTCGCGTCTCTGGCGACGCTCAGCTAGCGACCTCGAATCGGATTGCTCCGCACAAAAGAACTCGAGGCCGCGTCGATTCAATATATCATTCACTACCTCAAAGAAGCTGTCGGGAGTGGGCTGAGCCAGAAGGTTCACGAGCTCGCGCTCTCTGCCAGCGAATTCTTCTTCAACTGCAGCAATCAGCTCTTGACGGCGAGTCCCTCGCGTAAGAGCTTCCATGGGAGAAGAGAGATCCCATCTAAACCTACCAACATTCTTCCCCCAGGTAAGAAAGATATCTTCCATGCTGCATGTATGGGTATGTGATCTCGTGGACTGCGCGTACGTATATGTTGCACTTCTCGGCCTAGCTTACGGAGCACGCCCGCCTGGTGCAAGTGGCCCACGAAGGCACGAGGAACAAACAACATATCAAGTCGTTTCTGCTCCCCCTGAGGCCCGTTCCAAGTCGGGGTGAAGGGGTGCCCTCCGTCGACGAAAACGAAATCAAACTCCTCGAGTACTTTCCGAAGCATTCTCCCAGAGCCAGACTGGTAGAGTTCCCTCGAGGCGACCGGCGCACGAAGAACAGTGGTACCAGAAAAACCGCCCGTCTCCTCCTCAACCCCCATCCCGTCATTCAAATCCACTGCTAAGATAGGCGTAGTCCTGCCACGTGCCCTCCTCAGCGTGTCGCTGATCCACTTTGTCAGCAGCTCCACCGTCTTGAAATAGTTCGGCCTGGCTGCTAACATTCTCGGCTTCGGAAGGAAATAGGCGGCGATGGGTAGGATATCAATACCGCGGAGTTTGAGACGAAGTCCCAGTCCCCGTCCATGTAGAGACCGAGGTGGCAAGAGGATGGCCAACGATGTTGGTTTCTTTCACCATAGAGCCCAGAAGGATACCGCACCCAGCAGCCTTGTTTGTAAACGGTCCTGGGAGCCATCCCGCCTGGATAAACACATATTTCCCGATTCTCTTCCTCGTAACCTGGCCATCCGCTGGAGCCCTCAGCTGCGTTCCTATGAACATTGGCACGTCGAAGCCCCTGAAATGGAACTCTAACTTCTCGCTGCGGTCGGCCCGATTTGCGCTCAGGGGATTGAAGGCCGAGACCCGCAGCCATCTCGATCAGGTGGCGGCCCCCGACATCGACCATCAAGTCGGGATAGCATAATGAAACACTTGCATGTGTGACGACCTGACGCCACCGAGCGACCGACGAATGCTTGTGCCGACATGTCGCTGGAGGAGGAGGAGGAGGAGGAGGAGGAGGAGGAGGAGGAGGAAGAGAAGGATGAGGAAGAGAAGGAGGGGGAGGATGAGGAGGTCAGAGAACGAGGAGGGATGTATGGATGCCTTTACAACGCTCAACACCTTGCTACAACGTTCTGCAACCACCCTCCTCTCAAGCATCAAATCAGATCTGTTCAGAAGTTCAAAGCGCACATCACTGGAGGAGGGAGTGCCGCCAGAGGAGAGGCTTCTTCCCATAGGGAAGTTCCAGGCAGCAGCGAGGCTCGACTCCAAAATGTCGAGTGACCAGACAGCCAAATAGGCATGAGCGCCAGCTGATGATTGCGCGTGCTGTGCTGGGGTTCGCTGCTGCACTTCTGCTCCAGTGGCCGCGCCTGGATGTACAGGATGTGCCACGAATGCCAGCCACCAGGAGAGCCCGAGCAGTGTGTGAATCTGGAGCGGGCGGCCCACCAGTGAGTGGATGTCAGTCAGGCCACTGGCGGTGCTCGTGTCTGCTGCAGGGCCTGTCGGTCGATCCCCCCGCAGTCCCGCCCCACCTCTGCGGGATGCCCCAGGGTTGAGACAGGGCTGGATCGGGGATTGCGATCGAGCAGCTTATTTTTCTTTACTCGCGGCACCGCCCATGTCTGAGCACGCGCGCAGCAGAGGCACGAGGGCACCTGAATGCTGATACTGCACCTTCGTTGTCGCTTTGATGGCCGCTCGTTGTCCGCTTGGCCACGTTGTTGTCAGTATGCCGTGTTCGGATGGAGCGAGGCCCCTGTGGTCACCATGCTTGCCTCTGCAGCGTCGGAGCCTTTCGGACAACGACGGTGTCTGAGGGGTGCAATGAGCATACAACACCACAGAAGCGTCCACTGCGGCGGCGAGTGCTGTCAGGGAGCAACCAGCAGGCCACCAGCAGGCCTGCAGTGCCGTTCGAGTCGACGCAGGCGGCGTCGCAAACCTCGGCATCACTGCGGCATCCTTGGAATGAATGCTCCTAGAGGACATACAGCCTTAACAGAGTCGTGTCCTTCTAGTCCTCCTCATCCTCCTGTTCCTTCTCTCCCCCTCCTGCACGGATGGAGGAGGCAAAAGGATCAGGGCCTCGTCTCAGTCCCGGGCCCATTTGTGCACCCCGCCGCCGCAGTCGCAGCACGCCTCGTCGGCGGCTACGCCGTCAACCGCGTACATATCGAAGTTGCCCAGGGTGGCCGTGTCCCTGGGCTCGTCACGCGTGCCGTTCTCTTCCCCCTCCCCCTTCCGTTTCCCTCCTGAATATACGGTCAAGAACTTTTGCTTCGCGTGCCGCGGTGGCGGCCCTGGCGACAAGGAGTGCCCTGCAAGCGGATAGCGTGTCGCTCCGTTCCGCGGGGCGGGGAGCTGGGACAAACTCGGCATGTGGACTTCTGGGGAGCGCCACGTGGACAGCGTGTCACCCCGAGGCGTGGTGGGCCATCACCCGTGGAACGACACGCTATCCAGACGCAAAACCGGCCGACAGCCGGCCAATCACGGACCTCCAGACCTACATGTTGACAAACAGTGTGTCGCGCTCGTTTCTCTGCAGAGTTGACCTCCCCAATCAGCGAAGCTACATTTTTCGCACGCAACTTCGTCGACGCGCGCGACGACGAACATGTCGTTCTCGCCTCGGCGCCGCGCAGATTTCGACTGAAAGTGGCGCCCCGCCAATCACGTCGCACTCTTGTCATTCGACAATTTTGGGAGGCCCGCGCGAGCGGGCGAATTGTCGCCCTCGTCCATGTTCCGTGCGCAGTTCGAAAAGGCATTCCCGCGCGGGCGCGGCGCATGGACCGTTCGCCGACTGACATAAAACCGGCAGAAGCAGCGGAACCGCACAAGAGCGGGAGAAATGCCGATCTCGCCCAAGCCCCGAGCATTTTGCAAGTGAATGTGTCAGTGCTGTGCCAACGCGGTGCATGTTTCGTCGTTGCCGCGCCCATCGGAAATTATGCCGCTCGCGGCCCCCGTACTCTTCCCTTCGAGCAGTCGGAAGAAAGGCCTCGAGCAAGTGCCTTCCGTTTGATAGGTGGAAACGCGCTCCAATCCCAATATCATGCTGCACCACACTTGAATGTCGTGGTGTGGGGGGAAGGTGGGAAATGGCGAGGCCTTCTGACTCGCTCGACCTGGCTAACCCGACTCCTCCTTTTCTTCCTGATTATTGTTCGCATCCGCCTCCTGGAAGCTGGGCGCTGGTGACTCTGGGCTTCGTCCGAACGCAACCTTTCCTCCTCCTCCTCCTCCTCCTCCTCCTCCTCCTCCTCCTCCTCCTCCTCGGTCGGTCGGTCGGTCGTAAGGCGGAGAGTCGACGCCAGAATGGAGAGACGAGGGCGAGAAAACCACTGGGTGAAGAACGGAGCAGCAGCAGCAAGCAGACCAGCAAGTGGATCTGAGCAGATAACAGCGCCTGTAGGCGCGATCCCACTGTGGCCGTGGGCTGGCACAAACATACACAAGTGGTACTATCGTCGCTTAAAGTGGATGGGCACTTAAGAAATGAGCAGGAAATAAGGGGGGCTTAAGAAGAGAATAGACCTTCCCCCTTGGTAGGCAGGAGTGCTACTGCCTGAGGTGCAGCAAAGCTTCCAATGTGGAACACTTCGCACCATGCAACTACTGCCAAGAAGGTGGCGCGCCTGGCGGAGCTTTGGTGGGCTCGGCAATCCTTCATTGCATGACCATTCACACTCCTATCTAGTGCGTGGTGGTCAGCCACGTTTGCAACTCTGCAACTCAATCGGATAATGATGAAGAGAAGACCAGAGAAGCAGACCGTCACGTCACATCACACACTCGGGTCCGTCTGAACTGTGGTTTGGTGGATCATGCAATCCATGGCCATCGTTCCAACCACGTAGGGGTCGAGTGGGGATATGAACCGTCGTAGTCCTATCGGAACCTCCCATCCGTCGTCACAACTGCTGAGGTCGAAACTGCTCCTGAGTGAACGCTCGTCATTGCGGGCCCATCGGAGCCTGCTCGCAGCTGCAAACGGGCGAAGGGAGGGGAAGGGATTATGACTTATCGCAGGATACCGCTCCGAAATCTCCTGAACCAGCGAAGCTGCCAAAACCTGGCACAACTGGGACGGACATGACTTAGTACGCACAATTCGCCAAGAACAGCTACCTACCCCCGATAGACCCCTTATGCGGCTGGGGGTGGGTGCACATGCCTGCCCCATCTCTAGCGCCCAAGAGGGTGGCCATGGCTGGCAAGTGGATGGCCAGGAGGGTGGTGGGTTTCAAGGCTCTCGCACCAAACATGCACTGGTGAAAATGGTGAGCCTTGACCCCAGGGAGCCCCAGAAGCCGAGTGAACTGGGGGAGAAGCCAGGCACCAGGGACCTCGGGATCCACGGGGTTGATGGAGGGATGCCCCATGATGGCTGGCACCTGGTGAACCCAAGCCTCGTGCAATAGCCTAACTGTAGTGCGCAAGAGTACATTGTCCTGCCTTACCTGCTCACTCCCACGCCGGTTGAGATGCCCTAGCCCCCACAAATGACATGCATTGCGAGGGGGTCGAAGGGGTCGCCTTCCTTCAGGCGCGTCGCGGCGGGCAGGCGAGACTCGCGCCGAAGACCAGGTTCCACAGGGCGGCCCCGCAATTACGGCCGCCACGCGCCCCGAGCGAAGGAGAGAAATCCAGAGGGCAATCGCGTCAGGTGCCGTGAGATCCCCAAGAACTGGATGGTCGGGGATATCCACGCTCAGAACCTCCACATTAACAGGAAAACGCCCCACGATTTTCTCGACATGCCATTGGAAATCATAAAACTTCCGACACCCCGAGAACAGGTGCAGGATAAACTTGAGGGGCCTGGTGGGGAGCGAGAAAAAGCAGAAGGCCCCAGGGAGAGGGGGCCCGGGGGGGACTTCAACAACCATGGCAGGACGGGTTTCCTTGATCTGCCTTCGCGTGACTCTGTGCCAGGGGCCAACAGGGGGGCCCTCGCATTGCCTGGGGGGTCTATCTGCAAAGTTGTCGGGCCTCCCTTTCTGGCGGTTGGCCGCCGATGCGCGCCTTGCCTCGAGCCTGGCGCCCTCGACTTCCTGGTCGGTCGGTTGCGCCGCTCCTGACCTGCTCCAAGAAAAGCGGCACGAGGGAGAGTTGCGGAGGTGCTGGGCGAGGCGAGGAACGGAGGAAAAGTCCTTGAAGCACATTTGACAACAAAATCCCGTTGCAAGTCGGGACGGCGCTCCTGGCTCCTTGTGCCACTTGCCCACGTGGGCGCGTAGTTGCTGCTCGGACACAGCTTGGCGAGAGCAAATGGGGCGCGCAAACAAGGCGTCAAGGCAGCAGGGCGTGCCCAAGTGGGTACTCTCTGTGGCCTTGCTCAACTCACGCTCCCATATCAGCCTGTGCTGAACGTCTTGCTCGCATGGCTTGGCGCGGAGGATGGCAGCAGCCAAAATAGAGCGAAACGCGCGAGGGTGGCCGAGTACAAAACGAACCAAACCAGCCGCAGACATATCATCAGGCCTACGAGTCGGTTCAGTATGAAACCACAACCACTCAGCATCCCCCTTCAAAAACTGAGCCCATCCCTTAGTGCAGTCCCAGGTAACATCAACTAATACCCGTGCAAGAGGAGGGGCATGTGCAAGCATGCGAGCAAGGTAACGTAAGCGTGAAATTCACATAACAACGGGGTGGGGGAGCCGCTGGGCGTCATACAGTACCTTGGCCGTTAGGTCATGCTCACTAGCATTGCTAATAGAAACCCAGTTAAGTGCAGTCCTATATACTGTGGTGTGCACTGTAGCTACCATGCGTCCCTGAGCCGCCGTGAGAGCCGGCCACACATTAGCAGCGTAATATAACACTGAAGAGGCTAGTGCCTCTGCATACAAGATATTGGCTCTGGTGGAGAGTGCAGATCGCGGGGCAACTGTTGCACGAATGGGAGCAAGTGCCCCTCTGGCTTTGGAAACCCGAATGGAAACCTCACAGGCCACAGAATTTGGAGCCGAAGCTTGATCTCCCAAAATCTTATGGACCTGGACCACAGGAAAGGAAAACGACCACTTATCAGACGAAACAGCCTGGACGTCTTGGGTGGAAAAGCCTGGCACAATCCTGGGCCCCTTGCCCCTCAAGCAGAACAGGATCTTGGTTTTAGAGCTGTTGGGTCTCAAACCATGCGTGACACAAGCAACATATACTGCTTCAGAGAGAGCAAGAGCGGACCGAGGCATGTCACGCGCGGCTCGCACAACGAGGGAAACAGTTAAGTCATCCACAAAAGAGAGATCAGCTTGTGCTCCCTCCCAGTCTGCCACGGACGCACAAATGAGTTCAGGCGCAGGAAGAGCATGCCTCACTTCTGACTCTAGCTGCGCTACCGACTGCCGAATCTTGAGCAACACAACGCGAAAAACAATGTTGAATGAATCAGTGGCCAGGATTGTTCCTGGTCGCGTGCCTCCTGCAGGCGCCACATAGTCGTCTGCGTTCCTGACCTGCCAACACGTACCCCTCTGAGATTCTCTGATCAGGGCAACTAGGTGGGCACATGTTAAGTTGGCCTCCAGAGGCTTCCGAGACTCAAGGATAGCTTTGGCCCCCTCCATGAGGGCCTCGGGCATAGCCACCTGCTCAAGAGCATCTGCAAGCTTTTCCTCCTCACCAGGAAGAGACAGAGCAAACTGTTTCATGACAGTATAAAAAAGCGTCAACAAGGTCCAGGGAGAGACACAGCAGCGAAACGCACTTTGACTCACATGCCACATTGAGTAGGTGGATACCATGGAGGGGCATCTCGGGTCCTTTGCAGGCCACACCCCCACATTGCTCAGCTAGCAAGCACATGCCACATAAATATAGGGCCAAATTGCGTAAATTCCCATGGCGTAACTTACATATAGTACTGGCCATGGTAATGTTGCGCTGGGCACGTGCTAGCTGGGGTGGTCCAGACCCTTTGTAAAAGAACGTGCCTTCTCCTAGCTTGAAGACCAGAGGCTCACGGACACTCAACGCAATCTTGCAAAGCAACGGGCACAGAGCTCGTGCAACTTCACGCGGGGCAGCCTTCTCGAGCGCAGAGGGAAAACCATCGGGCCCAGGGGACCTGCCTGTTTAATGCTGCGCAGGATAAACTCAATATCAAGCACTGCAGGGATAATGGTAACCTCGCGATCGGGGTTGGCCCGCATCAGCTGGGGCATATCATTAAAGGCTTGGACAATGCCCTGCAGGTCATGTGTCCTTCCAAACTCGACAGCACGAAAATGATCTTGCATATGGTTAATCACCTCCTTCTGAGTGGTTAAGATCCTAGGACACGGCTCAAGTCCCGTATCATCCGCAGCTCTAATCTCGTCAGGAGAAGGGGGGGGGGGGGGGGGGGGGGGGCATCATATGGGAGAGAACATCGGGAACCCGAGATGCACCACCCTTCCTGCCCCCCGCTGCAAGTAGGGACTTGACCTTGTCCAATTGATGCTTCGGCAACTTGACATCTATTTAAAAAGTAATCTCTTTAGCTGTTTCCTCTAGCTGCCAGGTCCGATCAATCTCCAGGAGATTGGAAAGGGTGAGCTTGCTGGAGAGGAGAAAATAAATAAGCCTGTCCCCGAACTCATACATGTCAATAAGGTTGCGTCGGAATCCGCGCGCTGCTGACCTGGCGGGCTGGACAGCTCGTCTCAGCTCACCAATGAGCCTTTTTCAGAGGAATTCTTCAAATCCCCATGCTCTGCTCTTCTGGCAAAGTTCAGCATGGACAGAGCGGCAAGACGAGGAGATGGTGCTGTGACGCCGCTCTCACTAGGGAGGGGCCCCCCTGGGGGGGGTCAAATGAAACGCCCTCGGTCCCTGGGTGCAGAGGCGGTGGCACAAACATGTGCCTCAGTGCTCGTGTAGCCGCTCTCCTCCATATGATCAAATCTAAAGCAAGAGAGGAAACACATTCTTTCTTCGGTGCTTTCACTGGGTACGAAAACACCTGGTTGGCCAATTGTATAGCCTGCTCAGAAAACTTGTCCAGGTCCCAGGGAAACCAACAGAGCAGGGCAAGATCCCTCCCATAACTGGCACACGCAGACTCGTCCTTAAGCTTGCGGGGGTCCAACCTTGGGCACCGCGCCATTTCGTGTGCTTGCGACGTACAGCCCCACGAAAACTCTGCCTGCAATGAGTGATAGTATTTGATGGCCACCAAGTTGTCAAAGGAATAAAGCGCTGCAACCTGGTCAGCCTGCAAGAAGGTGGCAGCATCAGTCATGATGAATTGCAGACGGTGCTTCCCTCCACTGGGCTCAGTGTAGGCGCGTCCGCTCTCAGGGTCCTGAAAGAACGTGTTCAGAAGCTTCAAAGATGACCCAGCAGGGACCTCATGGAATCGCTCACCCTGGGCATCCTGGTCCTGAGCAATCCCCTGCGAGCCTATCACTGCGGACGTGACAGAGCCTACTTTAGCATTCGCGTCAATCAAAACAATCTGCGGTGTCCAACGGTGCAAGAGCTCTTCAAGATGGGTCCGGAATGCTGCTCTCTCGAGGGGGGGCTTCTTGGAATGGGGGGCGCGCGCAACAACAACCGCCATCTGGATCCCTGGAGCACAAAAGTTGGCCACCCTAACTCTGGCATCAGAAAACAAAACTTTCACATGGCCAGGGGGAAATTTGCTCTTTTTGCCCCAGCGTGGCGTAGGGGGTCTTACGATTAACCTAAAGCTCAACACCTAACCCTGGGCCCCCCTTGCAAGAGCCAGCTCCCGACGAGAGAATGATGAAATCATCTGCGCACCTCGCGCCCTTTGGATTCCTGGCCTCCTGGATGCCCACTATATGCGCGCCAAGAGCCCAGAACTGAAGTCGGAACGCCTTATTTCTGGCCCTGCGGGCCTTGCCAACCTTCCCCCTCGCTTGCTTGGTGGAAGTAGAGCGGGCGTCACTGGGCAACCTTGATCCTAACCTGTGCGCCCCCTGACTTGATCATTCTCGTCTGGGCGAGGTGAGCTATGTGGCTCTCCGCAGCCCTGCAGGAGGGCACAGGCGTACTGACCACAGCTCCCCACTCAGGGAAAGAGGCAGCCGCCTGGGGGTCCAGTTGGGGAACCCACTCCCACTCGCGCCCAATATGGTAGGAGGCAGCATCGACTAGTCCCAGAGGAACACGCGACGGGGGAAGCTTGCCAAGCAAAACATGGCGGGCAATATGGTCAACCAAAGTATTCCAGGGGTGTCCAGAGTGCCCCTTGACGTGGGAGATACTCACAGGCCTGACAACGGACAGCGTGAGCCACATAGAGCACGTGAGGCGAGCAATGGGGTCATCCCGCGGAGGGCCGGCTGAGCCTTGGAGTGCACGGACTGCGTTCATCGAATCCGACTCTATATGGGTGGGATATTCACCTGGCAAAGAGAGCAAGAAAAACAAAACCCACATCACAGCGACAAGCTCGCTGTCCGTGCTGGTAAGTGGGTGGTTCGGCATAGCCCTGCAGGTTCGCGCAACTCTGCCTGCGTGCCTTCCCCCATAAGAGAATCCTTGCCCGTCGCGGTACACTAGAACAAAAGCCCACGCCGCAATGTCATCATCAGCGTCCTTGACGGAACCGTTCGTAAACACATGAAGGAACGAAGGGGAGCAAGGACGTTGTGGGCACAGCCCCAATGCCAAGCTAGCTTCTTCAGGTAATCCTGACAACTGCGATGTATCATGAACTGGGGGGTGGCACGGGGTGGGCCCGAGCGCAGTGCGCCACATAATCCCGATCGGGAAACGTAACTCTGGCGCAAGGTCCTTGGACAGGCAGGGAAAACTCAGGTCCATTGGACGCCAGGCCATCCAGCTGCTGTTGGCTCGTGCTACTTCCAGAAGAACCTCCGCGTAGCGACATGACTAGTGACACATCGGCACAACAAACAAAACTATAAGAGAAGCTTAACATAGAGCTTAGGTGGGAGTTGCAGAGTTGCAAGGCCACTGTGATAATATAAAGATGGGCGGAAGTTTGTGCCAGCGCCATATGACCAAAAATACATATCTTGGAACATTGATCGGGATGAACCCGAAGAGGTGCACATGCGGTCACACCGCGATACTCGTGAGCACAGTCAGGGTTGCTCGTCTGGCTGGCAAACATGGCCCATCACGAACATTCGCAGAAATATATTAAACATCGTGCCCACGGCCGATGCTGGCATTCACCTTGTCCAGCCTGGGTCCCAAAGGTCTGCTTCTCAGGTGTGCGCTTAGTGCTGTCATCCCCCCCATACCTCATGCGCCCCATCACACCCTCCCCCACACTTACACAGCAAACAGCGGAGGCAGGGGCCCACTCGCACAACCCCTCACAGTCGCTGGAGTTATAGTTGGTTAGGAGGTGAGAGAGGCACGAGGGATTCAAGGAGGAGGGGGGAAGGCAAGACCATCCCAATTGCTCAAAAAAGCGAAGCTTGGAGCCCCTAAAACAAACGTGTGATTGAGGTCCTGAGTCGCCTTGATTCCTAGCTTCTCCTGTCATGCCCCGAGGAGAGCGGCAGGAATGCAAATTGCATAAGCTCGACCTAAAATTAAAGAGTGCCCACGTCGAAGATACGTTCCCATCGTCGCCTAGAGGGCGCCCAGGGCTCTCAACGTGGTTCCCGACGTTGGAGCTCTCTGTGCGGCTCCCTGCGACTGAAGTGACATCTGCCCCCCCCTGCTCCTAAACCTCATCCCTGCGCAAGCGGCTGAAAGCGAAGTGGGCACATGCGTCACGCAAAGCACTGAGCGGATGCGTGTGTTTTCCCATGAAACGAGGTGTGCCACGCTGGGCCTGGCGCGGCGGCGTGTGCGTGCGAGTCATACTTACAACTCGAGGTCAACACAATGCAATCGCAACAGGAACAGACAGGCTTGGCAAACTCGGGAATATCTATGCTAGTGATCGTTTTTCGGTGGTGCAATCTGATACCGAATGGATTCCGCCAAGGTTCTCGAGAGCCGTCAGACGTGCAAGACAGAAGCCAGAATACAAAAATCCGCTCCCCGTAAGGGGAAGAAGGAGGTGAAAGGTTTGTGCGCTATGTACACAGGTCCAGGGTGGCCGAGGGCGGGCAAGCTTGAGCCCAGGCAGTTATGGAAACGGGTGATAACTGCAGGGGTGCAACAGACTAAACACTCATAGCAAGACCGTGCATCGCACAACCATGCTAGTGATCGTTTTTCGGTGGTGCAATCTGATACCGAATGGATTCCGCCAAGGTTCTCGAGAGCCGTCAGACGTGCAAGACAGAAGCCAGAATACAAAAATCCAAACTCTTTGGCATAGTCGAAGTTCTCAGCGCAGCGGTACCCAGACCATTGCCGTACGGAGGTGCGGGAAGGCGTCAACCCTGATGTAGTGCGAGAAAGCCCTGAAGAAGAGAAGGACGCAGCACTGCACATATTACAAGTCAAGTAGGATCTTCGCAAGGAACTCTGCCAGACGATAAGGATATTGGGCGGCCCTCGAGGTCATCGTTTTACCCTCTAGAATCAAATGTTTATGACCAGGACGGAACGAGCAGAAACCGTGCTTCCCGTGGCATCTGAGGCGATCCGGGAAAATGATAGCCAGGTTGCCTGACTCGGTAGGGCAGCCGATGACAATGCGCGTGGATTTCCTCCAATGAGCACCGAAAGCGCACTGATGCAGGTCTATAGCCCACGAGTGCGGAAGAACATGAGCGGCCACATTATCCTGCCGCCACAAGTACGAGCCCATTGGATTCTCCATAGCATAAGGGATCTTGAAATGAACGCACAACCGAATGATGTAGACTGCGACAGATAAACACAAGTTTCCAATCTTCACTGTTTCACGATCATGGGCTCGCAATCGTGGTAGGCCCTGAGGAAACTGGGCACTCCTGACGGGGTACCTGTTCCGGGCCAGCGAGAAGGACGCGCACGGAGGCGCAATCATCACAGCACGAATGAGACCACGGCGAAAATGATCCGCGATGATGCGGAGGTTGGCAGCACTGCACACATCCTGGTCAGCACCCTGCCGAAGGTCTAAGCTGATGGCAGGTACCCCCAGCTTGCGAGCCCACGCGGCGACCCCTCCACCACCGGCGAAGAGATCCAAGATATACGGAGCCTTCTGCGCCTTGAGCACGGCGCAGGCGGCGGCCTTGCTCAGGCCGGGGGGCGCTGGGATGCTGGAACGGGTGCGGGGCGGCCGAGAAGGATGACATCCTCCATCACCCTCAGAGCAGCCACGCAGAACGACTTCGTGAGCTCCGACAGGCCTTCCCACGACTCGTTCAGCCTGCCCGCCTTCTCGTAGCGCTTGACCGAGGTGAGTGTGGCCCAGCGCCCGCGTTTCTGGACCTCCTCTTGAGTCCGGCGGTTCGAGGCCCTGTCCAGGCTTGCCCCGGAGTGTCTCCCCTGGTAGGGCACCGCGTCGACCCCGATGTTGTGAGCCGCCCGCCTGAACAGCGCCAAGAACTGCGGGTAGGTCAGGCCGAGCAGCGGCTGAGACGACCCTCGATCGCGAAGGGCCCGGTAGATGTGATGCATCCAGGCCATCCTTCCTGAATCGATCGGGATCGAGTCGTCCGACGACCCCGTCTTGCTGCGCGCCGTGCCGCTCTCCGGGAAGAGGAGCAGCACCCAGTTGTCCACGGCGTGGCTGCAAGGTGGCAGGAACGAGTTCGACGTCAGCCCCAGCATCTCGCCGGGTCGAAGATAGCACTCCACCATGATGAGCACCATCACCCCGGCGAGAGGAGCGCCCAGCCTGGCCAACTCGACCGCGATGCCCGCCCATATCGCGAACACCAAGGGCTTCCGCGATCTTGATGGGCTGAGCCGCTTCCAACCTTTGAGAGTACGAAGGGCACGAGGCATGTAGAGGCCACCAGACTTCCCATAGTCCGGGTGGAAGAACATCATTGCAGCAATGAGCTTCTCTCCACGCCAGCTCTTGACCCCCTCGAGGAAGAGCTTGTTCATGTACTCGACCAACTTTACGTCCAGCACGGCCGACGCGGGCATGGCTGTCAGCAAGAAGCCTGCCCAGGCACAGAACGCGAGGGCGCACTCTCGGTAGGTCTCCAGCGACCTGGCCCCCACCGAGCGCTTCTCCAAGTAGCTCAGCCCCGTGTTGTGGCCGTGCCTCCAGATGTCGCCGCCGTGGGCCTGGATGGCCCTGCGGACGCGAGCTTTGCCCCGAAGCTCGAGGTTCCGGCGCGAGGCGGTCACCACCCGCCGCTCCTCCACATCGCTGCTCTCGTAGCTCTGTGAGGCGCCCGCGTCCACGGCCGCCGCGGGGACGCCTGCGCTTGCTGGAATCAGCTTGCCCGCCGGCGTCTCGAGGAAAGCCTCCACGGTGTCCGTCTGCGCCGGGCAGCGCGGCGGGGCGGCAGCCACGAGCCTCGCATCCAGGCCCTGGGACGTGTCCAGCACACGCGCTCGCCTCGCCGGCGGGGCCGCCGCAGAGCTGCTCGCGCCCGCCCCCGGGCTCAGGGTGCGCACTCTGCAAGGCGCACTCGCCGCCGGCTCCTGCAGCGAGCCCGCGGCCGGCGCCCGCGGCGGCAGGCTCTCGCGCTGCAGCGTCCGCTGGCGGCCCGGCGAGGCCGGCTGGGCCCCCCCCATCGCACTGCCGCGAGGAGCCTGAGGACACGGGACCCGAAGCCTGGTTTGAGCCTAAATGGGATACGAGGGTCTTGGAGCTGTCATATTCTGGATCAAACTTCCGACTGCCTTCATCGCCAGAGTTGAACTCGCTTGGTATCCATCGGACAACAAATCTGATGTTTCTCGCCAGACAGAGCGCAGCAAAACGTCGGACCTGAATTAGCAGCCGAAAATCCCTGGACCTGAAACGACAAAAACAGAGCACTACCGAGAGATTGTCCCCCAGTAGGAGGACGCGGCAGTCTTTGACTGGCTGAGAATGGGCCGCTCGAGAGGCAGCCTTCACCAGTGCTCTGGCCTCAAGCCTCAGAATATCGTCAGCAAAAACCCAGCGATCTGCCATCACGGTCTTCCAGTGGGAATCGTGAAGCAGCTCATGCGGGACCTCGGGGAACGCCGGGTCGCACTCCCAGCGCTCGCTGTTGAGGATGTCCAGCAGCTCGGAGTCGAGCCGCCTCGGCGCCCCCTCGGCGTCGCGGACAACCTCGCCCGTCTCTGAGTTCAAAAGAAACCCGGCACTCTCGAAGGCGTGCTGACGAGCCAGACCAGCGCACAAACGCCACCGACTCAGCTCCGAGATGCGGCCGACTAGAGCCACCTGGGCAGAGTCGAACTCCGCCTCTGCGACGCCGTATCCGTAAAGGCTGGCGTCCGACGAGTAAACGAAAGGCATCCAGTCGCGGTCCCAGCGAGCCTCGAGCATCACCATCAATCCCAAGAAGCACTCCAGTTCCTCTCGAACAGTGGGCCAAAGGACTGAAAAAGTGTGATAGCTGCTCGTCACGAAAGCGTACACTGCGTGAAAGATAGACAGCAGCTCGCGCCGAACCAAGGCCATGAACGTCATGTGGCCCAGCACCATCTCAAGCTGCCACCCGGCAACCTTGCGCTGCCTGAGGAGACATCGCAGGCCCTTCCGCACGGTTGCGAACCTCTCGTCCGTAGGCCGCGTGCAGAGCCTCGCTCCATCCAGGTGGCAGCCCAGTGTACGACCACCTCCCACGTGAAGTTCAACCTCATGAAACTTGAGATGGTCACGATCGAAATCAGTCTGGGCTTCGTGAAGGGCTGAGCGGACGGCGGTGTCTGACAAGCCAAGGACGCCGGCGCTGTCGACGTACATGAAGTGGCCGAGGTTCTCACTATGTGGCCCGCGGCGAAGGACAAGAGGCGGCCCTCGATCACTGAGCCGCAAGCTCTTTGCCAAGGACGGCTGCCGATCGAGCCGCGACTGGTTGGCCGCCTGCGCGAAGAAGAGCGACCATGAGAAACCCATCGGCAAGCTCTGACTCATGGGCCACACCATCTCTGAGTCGCCGGCCGCCTGACCCTCGATGAGGGTCTCGCCTGTGGCAGAGGCCAGCAGCGGCGGCCAGCAGAAATAGCGCCGAATGTCGCCGTCCAGCTTCATCCGATGGAAGCAGTCGGCGACGTCGCCGACCCCCAGGACAACGCGCAGCTCGCTGAGGTCCCCCTCCTTAAACACCGGCACCTCGATGCGGCCAAGCCCTTCACCTGACAGCAAGTCGACACCAGGCGGGGGACGAAAAAGAGCATTGCTGCGTCTACAGTCCACGATGAGGCGCAGGCGCTCACCATCCTTCTTCTTTACAAAAAACAGTCCAAGAACGCTCAAGGGTCGTCGGGTCAAAGTCACGAGCCCGATCCTGAGCGCTCGTCTCACGAACTTCGCGTAGCTCCGAGGACGTTGGAGCAGCAGAGGGTCAGTATGACAAACAGGAAGTCCATGAAGCTCTCGTATTAGCGCCGCCTCACGAGGGGGAAGCAGATCTTGGTGGAGTACTCCTCGAGAAAAATCCTCGCCTCCGCAAGTAGCATCTGGGCCAGACTGGGGGCGTCCAGGACGCAGTCCGGCAAGCTGACCCGCGAGTACTCGTAGGAGCCCATGCTGGTAGAGCCAAGGGGAGCGTAGCCCGCCTTGCCCTTCAGAAGCTTGGCCAAAGCCTCCTGCTCTGTGATGGCGCTGTCAACATCAATCCAGCGACGAGCCGCCGAGAAGACGCGCTGCTGCACATCGGCCCTGATGAGATCCATCTTACGCTGGCTAACGCTCCCCTCGGGCGCCGTGCCACTGCGATGCTCACCACCGTGCAAGTAATTCAAGCTCTTGCAGGCTGCGTTGCCGTCTCGCAGCCAGCGGCGCCGCTGACCAGGCGTCAGGCCGTCGCACCAGTCGTCCGGGAGCGCCGCCAGCGGGGCTATGGGCAGGCAGGCCGACCCACGGAGCCCCGAACTGCCCTTGGTTCTGCGGGAGACGGTCGGGCACCCGCCTCCCTCGGCCTCGGGCGTCATGTGCCCGGCGGGCGGCGGCCACGGCCCCGCCCGCCTCGACCGCGGCCCTTGCCGGCCGCATCACCTCCCTCAGCGCCGGCCGCGGCGCCGCCGGCAGCTCCAGCGGCGGGCAGGCCGCCAGAGGCGACGGCCGCGGCTGCCGCGCCCGCGCCG
Organism: Prorocentrum cordatum; assembly: GCA_963575745.1. Lineage (NCBI taxonomy): Eukaryota > Dinophyceae > Prorocentrales > Prorocentraceae > Prorocentrum > Prorocentrum cordatum. The sequence continues at coordinate 148,980 of CAUYUJ010016108.1, forward strand.
TCGGCTGGAGCAGCGCCGGGGACACGGGACCGCATCCGCAGCGCCTCCAGCTCCTGCTCCTCCTTGGACAGTCGGCTGGCATAGCTTCGGAGCGCGTCGGGCACCAAGTCGAGCGGGTTGGTCGTGCCGCCCAGGTGCTTCGCCGCGCCCCAGTTCGCGTTCTCGGCCCCGTGCGCGTAGGCCTCCACATACTGCAACAGCCGCCGCGAGACCACCTCCAACGACGCCAGGGCGCCCATGTTGAGCTGGTCATAGGTCCCCGCCAGGTACAGCACCTCGATCAAGGTCTGCACCTCGTGGTAGGCGCGATCCTTCCTGGTTACGCCCTGCTCCTTGCACCACTCCTGAAACCACATCTTGGGTGTGCCACCATGGCGATACATCTTACGACAAATCTCGAGGCAGGCAGGGGGCCCACGGATGCTCGAGTCCGAGAAGATCTCCTGTGTGCTCTCCTGCACGACCTTCCTCCACTCCTTGAACCTGGCACCGGTCTCGTCGGCGTCGATCCAGCACGTGCGCAAGTCCTCCCTCTCGTGAGTGGCGACGCACTCGGGCCCAAGCCCCCCGCCCTCTGGCTCTGGCGGGGGGGTGGCGGTCCCGCCAGCGCCGGCCTCGCGGCCCGGGAAGAGTCTCTCCTCCAAGGCCTCGCGGGCGGGCCGGAGCTTGTCGGCCGCCACCAGCTTGTCCTCGCGCCACCGCTCCATCGCGTCGTCCGTCACGAACTCGATCGGGAACCACTCGCCCCGCGGGTCCTGGTCGACGCCATACCTGCCCCGGACGACGGCGTTCGGCGACAGTCTCACCTCCAGCCCGAAGTCGGCGCCGCCGTCGAGCGAGCTCAGCACCCAGGCGCCGGGCGGCAGCTCCTCGGGCGGCGGCGGCTGCGGCCCGGTGGCGCCAGCGGCCCCGTCGGCGTCGGCGAGCGGCGCAGCCGCCTCGGCCTCGGCGGGGCGGACCTGCTTGCCACGCAGCCGCCGCTCGACCCTCGGCGCGTCGACTGCCATCACGTCCGGCACTGCGAGGCGGCGACCGGTCCAGGTCACACCTGTCCCGGCCCATGTGGCGGCCGCGTTGCCGTGGTCAGCGATCGCCTCACCGCGGCCCCGCTTGACGACGCTGAGGAGCTCCTCGTCCGTCAGGGGCCGGCTGAAGGCAACCACATTGGTCGTGCCAGGCGGGTACACTCGCTTGCCAGTCCACTTCACCACTGAGGTATAGTCGGCCCGCCCCTCGGGATACAGATGGTTGCCTGCCGTATACACCATCCACTCCGAGAGGTCAGGGGCCGTGGGCCAGCACAGAACACGCTCATGCGTCCAGCCTGGATCCGTCGAATACTGCACCAACACTCGCATGCCAGGCACGGCTCCATCGACGAGCGACATCACGCCACGTGGATCCGCGCCTCTCCGACGGGCTCAAGCCCGCGCCGTGCCGAAACCCGGCCCTCGCACCAGCGACAGCAGCCCCAGCCGACGAAGGCCTGCAGCACGATGACGATCGCGCTCGCCGGCACCACCGGGACCTCGACGGTCGCGGTCACGCCCTCGCCCACCACGCGCAGCGCCTCCGGGGACGCTGGGGTGGGCGCTGGTGGCGCCGGCGGCGCCGGGCAATGGATCTGCGGGTCGAAGGGCGGGCACGGCTCCCGCGTCACGCTGGTGACGGACGAGCTGGTGGAGGCGTCCTCTAGCTCGTGTCCTGGCCCGTCTCGAGGCCAGTCAGGCTCAGGAACCACCGCAGGCCCGAGGAAGCCGTGGGCCGCGAAGCCGACCCAGAAGGCAACTATCGCTCCTGCCGCGGTGGTCGGAGGATGCGCAAGCATACCCGCTTCAAGCTTGAGCCCAGGCAGTTATGGAAACGGGTGATAACTGCAGGGGTGCAACAGACTAAACACTCATAGCAAGACCGTGCATCGCACAACCAAAGCAAACTCAATGCAAAAATCGCGTGTCCCGTCTGAATATGAGCTAGAGCCGGGGAGGGAACGAGCGCACATACGAGGTACCAACCCGCAACGATACCTGTGAACACTCTGAGGCACAAACTCGAGGATACTCATGAAAGGAGAGACTCTTGGGGTCTTGAATTCGGCCGAGCAAGTACCTGCCCCTGTGAAACTCAAGCCCCTGCGCGTTGGAGCTTGCGAGGGGGGCTCGGCACGGCGCCGTCTGCGCCTGCGGCGCAGGCGGCCTCGACCTGCGCAGCTGCTGCTTCGATCTGGCTGCCTGACATCTGCGATGGCTGAGCACTCTGGGGCGAGGCAGCTATCTCTATCACTGGCGGTGAAGTGCACGAATTTGTTGGCGGCTGCAGCAGGGGATCCCCCTGGGAGGCTGATCCCTGAAGGAAAGGTTGAGCCGGCGATATCGGATCCAAGCAATCCAGTGCAGCCACCTGCTCTACTTCGTCTGGTACTGGCCTCATCACTGCTGCACTCTGAGCCTCGCGCTGGCTGGCTGAAATCGGCGTAGAGTGTGGCCCGTATGAAATTGGCGTAGGCTGAGCGGGCGGTGGCGTGGGCGAGCGGGTCGATCCACCTGGCTTCTCGACGTGGCACTCGGGCGAGCTGGGGCAGCGACCATGAGCTGGCGGTGTGACTTCGACGCTGGTCAAACCCACGTTGGCAAAGGTCGCGGTCATCCCCTTCGCCGCGGCTGCGGGTGAGCTCCCCGTGGCTGGCATCGTTCCCGTCGGACCAGGCGTGGGTGCAACTGGCGTCGGTGTGACCGCTGGCGCAGGCGTAGTCGGCTGTTCCCTGAGCTTGGCCCCTTCCACTGCGACAGGCATCGGCGGAGCAAACTCCGACGCCTGCGCAGGGGGCCCCACGGCTGGGATAGGCTGGGCAGCGCTGAGCTTGAGCATGGCCTGGCCCATGCTGAGGACGGTGGTATCCTGACGCTGCTGAGTATTCAGAAGACCCTGTATCATGTTAGTGAGTTGGCTTATCTGTCCATCAATCCTGTTGAGGTCAGCACCTGGCGCAGGGTGCATCGGCGGCGGCGGCGGTGGCATGGTCACGCCTTTGCCGTGGTTCTGCTGACCCTTGGCTGGCATGGCTGCAGGCGGCTGGGGGGGGGCTGCATGGCAGGCGGTGCGCCGAAGGGCGCCCATGTGCCTGCCCTGGGCGCAGCCGGCGGTGGCGCAGTGACAAACTGCGGCGCCGCCATGCCTGGCCCCTGCCACTCGCCAGCAGCTCCATCCTCCTGCATGTCGTCGTCGTCGGTCTCGTAGTGCTCCAGTGCCTTGACCTCGTTGATGTGTTGATTGACCATGTCGAGCGCATATCCCAATTGTTTTCTTCATCCACAATGAGAGCCATGCGCTCGCGCAGTGATCTGAGCCCGTCAACAAAATTGTCTGTTTCTGCTTTTGAGTTGGCCAAGCTGGTCTGATACTTTGGCTGTGAGCTGGATCATATACTTGTATATGCTGATCTCCTTGAGCAATTGATCCGTGGGCCTGTTGGCGGCTTGGGCCGCGATGGCAACTCCCGCTATGGCATCTATATGCTGATACATGCACTTCTTGAAAGCGCGCCGCCTCGTGGTCGGCTGGGGCTGGAGGCCCCTCGAACACGCGGGCAGCTGGGCCAGCGTTGACCAATTCAGCACGGGTGATCGGCATGATGCGAGAAATGCAAGTCTTGGGCGATTTGGGCCTTTGGGCGTCGTCATCCTTACCCTTGCCCTTGCCCGTTTTGCCCTTCTCATGTCGTCCTCGAGAAGCACTGCGGGGCCGAACAAGTGTCCAATCATGAGCAGAACCGTGGCTGCAGTTGCTGTCGAAATGCATGTCACACAAGCACTTCCAATGATGGCCCTTAACATCTCTCTTGCAACGTACACAATTCCATGTCCTTCCTGGGCAGGGCCCCTCAGAGCGACGCGGGTGCCCCATCTGTCTAGAGTGGTGGCCTTGCAGAACTAACTTTGCTTGGGCTAGTCGCAATAATACTCTGGCTCGCGCGCGCGCTGCTCTCTTTCGTCTGCGTTGCGAGGGCTCGGGAAGCTGGCGGCGCCCCGTCGTGAGAAAGAGTTACTGCATGGGAACTAAGCGTGAGTGCGCTCAATAAACAACGCGGAGAACACGCTTAAGTTCCAGGCTGCTCTACCTGGTCACACCCAGATGTACAGAAAAATACAATGTTCACCAAGCCTTGGAGCCCAGATCTCCTCCTCCTCCTCCTCCTCTCTCTTCCTCCTCCTCCTCCTCCTATTTTCTGCAACAAGAAGGAAAGCCGAAATCGCGCGAACACACGCACACAAACACACGCACACACGCAAACACACACAAACACACAGACACACAAACACACAAACACGCAAACACGCAAACACACAAACACACAACCACACAACCACACAATCACACAGGCACACAAACACACAAGCACACAAACACACAATCACACAATCACACAAACACACAAGCACACAAGCACACAAGCACACAAGCACACAAACACACAGACACACAAACACACAAACACACAAACACACAAACGCACAAACACACAAACACACAAACACACAAACACACAAACACACAAACACACAAACACACAAACACACAAACACACAAACACACAAATACACAAACACACAAAACACACAAAACACACAAAACACACAAAACACACAAACACACAAACACACAAACACACAAACACACAAACACACAAACACATAAACACACAAACACACAAACACACAAACACAAACACACAAAACACAC
>CAUYUJ010016108.1:158819-226319 GCA_963575745.1 Prorocentrum cordatum
TCGTCCTGGGGCTCCCTGGGCCGCTCCCGCGGCCTCGGCTCTGGCTGGGCCGAATGCGGGCCTGGGGCTGGGGGGGCGGCCCTGCGGCGGGGCCGGGGCCCAGGGCCGCCAGCTGGATTCTTCGTTGGCGGATCGGACGACCTGGCCGGGGGCCCTGGAGGCCGCTGGCGGGCGCCCAAGGGCGGCCAGTTCAGGTGTAACGTAACGCTGGTTAGGAAGGTGGTTTTGCAGCGCGCAGCCCCCGGGCGCCGTCGGGGTCGTCCGGCGGCGGGTTCGAGGGTGTCTTGGGTTGCCGCCGTCGTTGCCCCGCCCGATGCTGCCCCCCATGCCATCCCGCTCGTCCAGCAAGGCGCTGGGGGGGTCGCCGGGGGACCCCCTCCCCAGGGGGCTGGCGGGCAGGGGTCCCCCACGGCAGCGTCTGGCGCCACCAGCCACGCCCCCTGGCCGTGGGGAGGGGCCACCGCGGGCTGGGCGCTAGGAGGCCCACCTGCGGAACATATAAGTGCCCGCGCCGGGCGGCATGGTGTAGCGAGGAGGCGTAGGAGGCGGAGCGTCGCCGAGGGACAGTCTCTCTTTACGCATGCCCTCGCTCGCGCCTCCGCCACGACCCCAATGCGAGATCCGTGGCGAGGCGGGCGGCCTGGGCTATTTGAAACGCCTCCTGCGGCGCGGGGCGGTGGGCGGACCGCCTGCTGCGCGCATGGAGGAGGCGATGCTGAGGGAAGAAAATCACAAGCCTCCTGAGATGGGATGGCGTGCAGGGAAAGAGGGCAAGACGGGCAGGGACGGGTTCCGGTTCAGGGGCAGGAGGGGGACCATGCCGAGCGCCAGAGACCATGGCGACGAGCCAGTGAACAGAGAAGCAGTGGATATAATGTGATAGGCTATCTCGGCAAGCGCAGCCGAGCAGGCAGCCTCGATCGACGTTACGCAATCGGGTGTCCGTGACCCATCCCCCAGTCCACGTGCGGAATGCCGCGAGGCGCCAAGATGGGGGGGACATCTCAAGGACACCTCGCACCTCCGACCCGGAGAACTCGTGCGAAAATTCGGGGGAGGAGGAGGAGGAGGAGGAGGAGGGGGAGGAGGAGGAGGAGGAGGAGGAGGAGGAGCATGAGCATGAGCATGAGCATGAACGCTATGGGAACTCCTGTCGATATAACTATGGAACTAGCTACGACTTATACAAACGTTGCAGTGCACTACTCTGAAACCCAGAAATTGCAATACAAAACTCCAGCGTGGCATTCTTGAACGCCCGTATTCGTGAATGGCCAGGGGCCCTGGCGGCACGCTGTCCGCGCGGGGCCTGAGGGGCAAGCCACGACGGCACACGGCCTAGAGCCGCCCCCCCTGGCACCACCAAAAAAGTTAAAGCTGGCGCCCCTTCCTTCCACGACCTCTACCCTTCGCTCGAGGTTCGCGGAGGATTTCGATCAGAGCCCCCACACACACACACGCATACACACGCACACACCTATCTACAGCGTCGATGGGGGGGCCCAAATTTGTTCCGATCGCCAGAGAGGGATTCGAAGAGGAGGACGGAGGATCAAGAGAAGGACCGAAGAGCCTGGAGGCGATCTCGAGAGCAGGACCCGAAAGCCGTCCTGCAAAACAAATTCCTTTACTCCCTCTCATCACTTCTTCTTCAGCCGATCGAGCAGCGCCTGCCCCTCTCGCTCGAGCGCCCCCCTCGGAGCACCGCCCAGGGTGGGCTCCCCTCCGGCCTTCGCGAGCTTTCACTCGAACAGGCGCTGGGCGGTGACTCCGATCCCCGTCGGCTGGAACAGGTACGTGATCTTCGCAACCTCGGGCTTCCCCTCGACCTTCTTCGCGCGCTTGCAGAGCAGGTGGCGCACGTCCAAGGATGCCTTCAGCATGCCGTCCTCCTGGCGCAGCACCTCGTCGCAGTACTTCTTCAGCTTCGCATGTGACTCGCCGAGCGGGGTCTGAGTCGCCGCTACGCGGCTCTCCTCGATCTTGACCAGCTGCTCCACCAAGGCTACGTGCAGCGCCGGGGAGGGCGGACCCTGCGTGTTTCTGAAGCGGGTCTTCTCCTTTGGAGAGCGCCTCCTTCTTCGCCTTGGCCCAATCCTGCGCCTGCTGGTTGTGCCCGACGCCAGACTCGAGCAGGCTCCCCACTATGGCGGTCTCCACGGGCGTCAGCACGGTGGTGAGGATGGCGCCTGCCAGGGCCCTCGTCTCTGCCGCGTTGGACAGAGAGAGCTCGGCGGTGACCTCCGTCAGCGCGTCGAGTGTGGCACGCCTCGACTCTCCTCCTGCTCCGCCGCCACCGCGGCTGCTGCCCGCGCGCCGCTTCTGGTCGCTCGTCTCGGCCGAGCACCCAGGCAGGCCGATTCTCCATCTGCAATCTTCTGAGAGACGAACTTCCCCAAGGCCGAGCTCCAAATTCCCGATCGCTAAAGAAATGAGCACGGACATGGACCTGGGGCCCTCGAAGAGACCCGCCTTCAAAGTCACGCACAAGGCATTTATAATGTTTAGGTTCACGCACATGCGGTAGAGCGGTAACATGTTCTTTCCAACATTATCCTCTCTTGAAACTATTTGCTAGATGTCTGTGTGCCAAGGTCTTGGGCGTGTAAATTTCCAGACAGCCAGGACATTGAATTGTACATGCTAACACGCTGCTAAGACTACGAACTCCATAACCTGCCCGAATATGTGTGTATAGCTTCTTCTTAGTAGTAAAAGCCTCCCCGCAACGTGCCCCATCCGCGTGGAACATGCATGTAAACGCCGATTCTTCATGCACCCCTTCAGGAAGCCCCAAGCCTGGCCATAGGAACCTCTGAGACCCACAACTTCGGACCCAAAGAGACCAGGAGGAGGAACCATCTTCCCAATAACCTGCCTTCGAAGGATCTCTGGGTCTAGCTTGCAGAACTCCTCGCTGACCTCTGAGTCGGAGACAAATACCGAGATCTTTCCTTCTGCGATGTCCAGAAGGTCCTCGCACTCCGAGGCTTTGCATAGCTTCGCGATTTCTGCCCGAGCTCGTTCGGCCCAGGGATTCGCATCAGCAGCAACTGCTCCGTCAACCAACGTCGGCGTCTTATCAATAGGCAAACGCACGTGCAACTTCCTGAAGATGATTGTGGGGGCGCCTGATCCACTGCTGCAACCATTTTGCACGGGCAACCCGGACCTCGATCTTCATCGGAGCAATGCCCCAGTGCCGTAACACTTCCAAGTTGGACAACGTGTTTTACATGCGCGCCCCCCCCCCCCCCCCATCTGCAGCACGGCCACTCATGGCCGCGCGGCCGTTATGTGCAATCTTACGGTCTCGCCTCTGAAACTCATTGTTCGATGCCAAACAAGATTCCAAGTTAGCTCGGGCAGAATTAACCACCCCGCACAAGGATAGACATCTCAACCACCTCCACGGGATTCTGAGAGATTCCAGATGACCCCCACACGATGACATGACCTAGTAATAGCCTCCTCCCTCTTAGCAATCTCCGCCCCGCACTGCCCCGATAATGCAGCTGGCCCCCAGGACTGCGTTCAACGTCGTGGATGCTGCCCAAGATAGGTGGCTGCTTGAAACCGCGACGGTCGATATGTCTCAGAGCCCTCCTTCCTAGGCCAGCACCTGGACCGACTAAAGAAAATAGTTGTGATTGCTCGGTGGCGCTCTGCTGATGGCCTCTCCGCGCTAAGAAAGCGTCGAGGGAGGTGCTGGATGTCTGCGCCCCCTTGCAAAGTTGCGAAACTCCCGCTCCCCATTCTCGAACATCTCCTTCATCTTCGATAAAGAACATTACCGCATCGTCAGCGCATTTTGTTAGCGAGACATCCACCACTGCATCTGCAAAAGGATGAGGAACCAAACGTGCGTGAGCCTGCTCGCCATGCTCTCTCTGGGCCCCCTGCCATCCTTCGATGGGCGGCCAGAATGCGCGGCAGAAGCTATGCGCAGCAAATGGATCCCCCATCAAGGCGCCAGAGCCTGTCTTGATACCAAAGTGCCCGTTGGACAGGGGAAGACGCGCCGTGGCCCCTTGATAGCGCTGCTGAGCAATCACTCGATCTCGTGGCAAAAAAAGCCGATGAACTGCATCGTCGAGGGCGCCCCACGACGAAGCTCCAAAGGCATTGGCCATGTCCTTGCCTTGAGGCAGACTCGAGTAGCCTAGCTCGCGTACACGATGCGCGCTGCGCTGCTGAACTAGCACTGCTCCTTCCTGTCGGCAACCGCGGGCTCATCCGCGCTCGCGCGGTGGTAAAAACGCGGGGCTCCGCCCCGACGCATAGCTTCTGCAAAGAATCCCTTCCCCAATACGCCTAGCAGATGCACCGCCCTCTTCCCCGTCGCCCCGTCCACCGCCTTCTCGTGTAAAGCTACTCCCTGACTGCGGCGCCAGGCAACTGGCGTCCGCATCGAAGCTCGAATCTTGACAAATCCGCGCAACGTAACCTGCTGAAAAAGCTGGTGTGTCTCGGCCTGGACTCCGAGCGACCCAACCGGCTCCTGCGAGTTGAAAAGCCAGTCGGCCCCCTGGTCGAAGCAACATCAACCAAATCTCCAGCGGCACAGAATCAACTGGACATGCTCTCCTTTTTGGGGCCCGTTTCAAATAATACCTTTGAGCTCCTCCTCCGCCTCCTCCAAATAATCAGTCCACCTACCTGGCCCGGTAATGGCCGTCTAAAGCTTGCGCGCGCGGTAGTCTTGAAAATCCACTTTTCTGGACAGCCCCCCCCCAGGAATCTTTCATGCCTCAATCCACTCCTCCTCCGCAAGAGCAGAGCCTTGCAAATGCGAGTGGTTCCGTTCCTTAATACCCCAAGAAGAGCCTGACGTCAATCTAGAGCACGGGTGTGCTTCCGCAAATCGGCGGTCTCGCCAGGCATCGCGCAATAGCTCTAAATACATGCGTTGCTGGTTCACCCACTGCTTCCTTCGCTCCGTATGGGCTGCTGCCGTGACCTCCTTAAGCTGATGAACTACCTCCTCCTCTTCCTCAGTGGCGAACGATAACTGGCGACGAAGTTCTCGTCTGCAACGGAGAAGATCCTCGCGTCTCTGGCGACGCTCAGCTAGCGACCTCGAATCGGATTGCTCCGCACAAAAGAACTCGAGGCCGCGTCGATTCAATATATCATTCACTACCTCAAAGAAGCTGTCGGGAGTGGGCTGAGCCAGAAGGTTCACGAGCTCGCGCTCTCTGCCAGCGAATTCTTCTTCAACTGCAGCAATCAGCTCTTGACGGCGAGTCCCTCGCGTAAGAGCTTCCATGGGAGAAGAGAGATCCCATCTAAACCTACCAACATTCTTCCCCCAGGTAAGAAAGATATCTTCCATGCTGCATGTATGGGTATGTGATCTCGTGGACTGCGCGTACGTATATGTTGCACTTCTCGGCCTAGCTTACGGAGCACGCCCGCCTGGTGCAAGTGGCCCACGAAGGCACGAGGAACAAACAACATATCAAGTCGTTTCTGCTCCCCCTGAGGCCCGTTCCAAGTCGGGGTGAAGGGGTGCCCTCCGTCGACGAAAACGAAATCAAACTCCTCGAGTACTTTCCGAAGCATTCTCCCAGAGCCAGACTGGTAGAGTTCCCTCGAGGCGACCGGCGCACGAAGAACAGTGGTACCAGAAAAACCGCCCGTCTCCTCCTCAACCCCCATCCCGTCATTCAAATCCACTGCTAAGATAGGCGTAGTCCTGCCACGTGCCCTCCTCAGCGTGTCGCTGATCCACTTTGTCAGCAGCTCCACCGTCTTGAAATAGTTCGGCCTGGCTGCTAACATTCTCGGCTTCGGAAGGAAATAGGCGGCGATGGGTAGGATATCAATACCGCGGAGTTTGAGACGAAGTCCCAGTCCCCGTCCATGTAGAGACCGAGGTGGCAAGAGGATGGCCAACGATGTTGGTTTCTTTCACCATAGAGCCCAGAAGGATACCGCACCCAGCAGCCTTGTTTGTAAACGGTCCTGGGAGCCATCCCGCCTGGATAAACACATATTTCCCGATTCTCTTCCTCGTAACCTGGCCATCCGCTGGAGCCCTCAGCTGCGTTCCTATGAACATTGGCACGTCGAAGCCCCTGAAATGGAACTCTAACTTCTCGCTGCGGTCGGCCCGATTTGCGCTCAGGGGATTGAAGGCCGAGACCCGCAGCCATCTCGATCAGGTGGCGGCCCCCGACATCGACCATCAAGTCGGGATAGCATAATGAAACACTTGCATGTGTGACGACCTGACGCCACCGAGCGACCGACGAATGCTTGTGCCGACATGTCGCTGGAGGAGGAGGAGGAGGAGGAGGAGGAGGAGGAGGAGGAGGAAGAGAAGGATGAGGAAGAGAAGGAGGGGGAGGATGAGGAGGTCAGAGAACGAGGAGGGATGTATGGATGCCTTTACAACGCTCAACACCTTGCTACAACGTTCTGCAACCACCCTCCTCTCAAGCATCAAATCAGATCTGTTCAGAAGTTCAAAGCGCACATCACTGGAGGAGGGAGTGCCGCCAGAGGAGAGGCTTCTTCCCATAGGGAAGTTCCAGGCAGCAGCGAGGCTCGACTCCAAAATGTCGAGTGACCAGACAGCCAAATAGGCATGAGCGCCAGCTGATGATTGCGCGTGCTGTGCTGGGGTTCGCTGCTGCACTTCTGCTCCAGTGGCCGCGCCTGGATGTACAGGATGTGCCACGAATGCCAGCCACCAGGAGAGCCCGAGCAGTGTGTGAATCTGGAGCGGGCGGCCCACCAGTGAGTGGATGTCAGTCAGGCCACTGGCGGTGCTCGTGTCTGCTGCAGGGCCTGTCGGTCGATCCCCCCGCAGTCCCGCCCCACCTCTGCGGGATGCCCCAGGGTTGAGACAGGGCTGGATCGGGGATTGCGATCGAGCAGCTTATTTTTCTTTACTCGCGGCACCGCCCATGTCTGAGCACGCGCGCAGCAGAGGCACGAGGGCACCTGAATGCTGATACTGCACCTTCGTTGTCGCTTTGATGGCCGCTCGTTGTCCGCTTGGCCACGTTGTTGTCAGTATGCCGTGTTCGGATGGAGCGAGGCCCCTGTGGTCACCATGCTTGCCTCTGCAGCGTCGGAGCCTTTCGGACAACGACGGTGTCTGAGGGGTGCAATGAGCATACAACACCACAGAAGCGTCCACTGCGGCGGCGAGTGCTGTCAGGGAGCAACCAGCAGGCCACCAGCAGGCCTGCAGTGCCGTTCGAGTCGACGCAGGCGGCGTCGCAAACCTCGGCATCACTGCGGCATCCTTGGAATGAATGCTCCTAGAGGACATACAGCCTTAACAGAGTCGTGTCCTTCTAGTCCTCCTCATCCTCCTGTTCCTTCTCTCCCCCTCCTGCACGGATGGAGGAGGCAAAAGGATCAGGGCCTCGTCTCAGTCCCGGGCCCATTTGTGCACCCCGCCGCCGCAGTCGCAGCACGCCTCGTCGGCGGCTACGCCGTCAACCGCGTACATATCGAAGTTGCCCAGGGTGGCCGTGTCCCTGGGCTCGTCACGCGTGCCGTTCTCTTCCCCCTCCCCCTTCCGTTTCCCTCCTGAATATACGGTCAAGAACTTTTGCTTCGCGTGCCGCGGTGGCGGCCCTGGCGACAAGGAGTGCCCTGCAAGCGGATAGCGTGTCGCTCCGTTCCGCGGGGCGGGGAGCTGGGACAAACTCGGCATGTGGACTTCTGGGGAGCGCCACGTGGACAGCGTGTCACCCCGAGGCGTGGTGGGCCATCACCCGTGGAACGACACGCTATCCAGACGCAAAACCGGCCGACAGCCGGCCAATCACGGACCTCCAGACCTACATGTTGACAAACAGTGTGTCGCGCTCGTTTCTCTGCAGAGTTGACCTCCCCAATCAGCGAAGCTACATTTTTCGCACGCAACTTCGTCGACGCGCGCGACGACGAACATGTCGTTCTCGCCTCGGCGCCGCGCAGATTTCGACTGAAAGTGGCGCCCCGCCAATCACGTCGCACTCTTGTCATTCGACAATTTTGGGAGGCCCGCGCGAGCGGGCGAATTGTCGCCCTCGTCCATGTTCCGTGCGCAGTTCGAAAAGGCATTCCCGCGCGGGCGCGGCGCATGGACCGTTCGCCGACTGACATAAAACCGGCAGAAGCAGCGGAACCGCACAAGAGCGGGAGAAATGCCGATCTCGCCCAAGCCCCGAGCATTTTGCAAGTGAATGTGTCAGTGCTGTGCCAACGCGGTGCATGTTTCGTCGTTGCCGCGCCCATCGGAAATTATGCCGCTCGCGGCCCCCGTACTCTTCCCTTCGAGCAGTCGGAAGAAAGGCCTCGAGCAAGTGCCTTCCGTTTGATAGGTGGAAACGCGCTCCAATCCCAATATCATGCTGCACCACACTTGAATGTCGTGGTGTGGGGGGAAGGTGGGAAATGGCGAGGCCTTCTGACTCGCTCGACCTGGCTAACCCGACTCCTCCTTTTCTTCCTGATTATTGTTCGCATCCGCCTCCTGGAAGCTGGGCGCTGGTGACTCTGGGCTTCGTCCGAACGCAACCTTTCCTCCTCCTCCTCCTCCTCCTCCTCCTCCTCCTCCTCCTCCTCCTCCTCGGTCGGTCGGTCGGTCGTAAGGCGGAGAGTCGACGCCAGAATGGAGAGACGAGGGCGAGAAAACCACTGGGTGAAGAACGGAGCAGCAGCAGCAAGCAGACCAGCAAGTGGATCTGAGCAGATAACAGCGCCTGTAGGCGCGATCCCACTGTGGCCGTGGGCTGGCACAAACATACACAAGTGGTACTATCGTCGCTTAAAGTGGATGGGCACTTAAGAAATGAGCAGGAAATAAGGGGGGCTTAAGAAGAGAATAGACCTTCCCCCTTGGTAGGCAGGAGTGCTACTGCCTGAGGTGCAGCAAAGCTTCCAATGTGGAACACTTCGCACCATGCAACTACTGCCAAGAAGGTGGCGCGCCTGGCGGAGCTTTGGTGGGCTCGGCAATCCTTCATTGCATGACCATTCACACTCCTATCTAGTGCGTGGTGGTCAGCCACGTTTGCAACTCTGCAACTCAATCGGATAATGATGAAGAGAAGACCAGAGAAGCAGACCGTCACGTCACATCACACACTCGGGTCCGTCTGAACTGTGGTTTGGTGGATCATGCAATCCATGGCCATCGTTCCAACCACGTAGGGGTCGAGTGGGGATATGAACCGTCGTAGTCCTATCGGAACCTCCCATCCGTCGTCACAACTGCTGAGGTCGAAACTGCTCCTGAGTGAACGCTCGTCATTGCGGGCCCATCGGAGCCTGCTCGCAGCTGCAAACGGGCGAAGGGAGGGGAAGGGATTATGACTTATCGCAGGATACCGCTCCGAAATCTCCTGAACCAGCGAAGCTGCCAAAACCTGGCACAACTGGGACGGACATGACTTAGTACGCACAATTCGCCAAGAACAGCTACCTACCCCCGATAGACCCCTTATGCGGCTGGGGGTGGGTGCACATGCCTGCCCCATCTCTAGCGCCCAAGAGGGTGGCCATGGCTGGCAAGTGGATGGCCAGGAGGGTGGTGGGTTTCAAGGCTCTCGCACCAAACATGCACTGGTGAAAATGGTGAGCCTTGACCCCAGGGAGCCCCAGAAGCCGAGTGAACTGGGGGAGAAGCCAGGCACCAGGGACCTCGGGATCCACGGGGTTGATGGAGGGATGCCCCATGATGGCTGGCACCTGGTGAACCCAAGCCTCGTGCAATAGCCTAACTGTAGTGCGCAAGAGTACATTGTCCTGCCTTACCTGCTCACTCCCACGCCGGTTGAGATGCCCTAGCCCCCACAAATGACATGCATTGCGAGGGGGTCGAAGGGGTCGCCTTCCTTCAGGCGCGTCGCGGCGGGCAGGCGAGACTCGCGCCGAAGACCAGGTTCCACAGGGCGGCCCCGCAATTACGGCCGCCACGCGCCCCGAGCGAAGGAGAGAAATCCAGAGGGCAATCGCGTCAGGTGCCGTGAGATCCCCAAGAACTGGATGGTCGGGGATATCCACGCTCAGAACCTCCACATTAACAGGAAAACGCCCCACGATTTTCTCGACATGCCATTGGAAATCATAAAACTTCCGACACCCCGAGAACAGGTGCAGGATAAACTTGAGGGGCCTGGTGGGGAGCGAGAAAAAGCAGAAGGCCCCAGGGAGAGGGGGCCCGGGGGGGACTTCAACAACCATGGCAGGACGGGTTTCCTTGATCTGCCTTCGCGTGACTCTGTGCCAGGGGCCAACAGGGGGGCCCTCGCATTGCCTGGGGGGTCTATCTGCAAAGTTGTCGGGCCTCCCTTTCTGGCGGTTGGCCGCCGATGCGCGCCTTGCCTCGAGCCTGGCGCCCTCGACTTCCTGGTCGGTCGGTTGCGCCGCTCCTGACCTGCTCCAAGAAAAGCGGCACGAGGGAGAGTTGCGGAGGTGCTGGGCGAGGCGAGGAACGGAGGAAAAGTCCTTGAAGCACATTTGACAACAAAATCCCGTTGCAAGTCGGGACGGCGCTCCTGGCTCCTTGTGCCACTTGCCCACGTGGGCGCGTAGTTGCTGCTCGGACACAGCTTGGCGAGAGCAAATGGGGCGCGCAAACAAGGCGTCAAGGCAGCAGGGCGTGCCCAAGTGGGTACTCTCTGTGGCCTTGCTCAACTCACGCTCCCATATCAGCCTGTGCTGAACGTCTTGCTCGCATGGCTTGGCGCGGAGGATGGCAGCAGCCAAAATAGAGCGAAACGCGCGAGGGTGGCCGAGTACAAAACGAACCAAACCAGCCGCAGACATATCATCAGGCCTACGAGTCGGTTCAGTATGAAACCACAACCACTCAGCATCCCCCTTCAAAAACTGAGCCCATCCCTTAGTGCAGTCCCAGGTAACATCAACTAATACCCGTGCAAGAGGAGGGGCATGTGCAAGCATGCGAGCAAGGTAACGTAAGCGTGAAATTCACATAACAACGGGGTGGGGGAGCCGCTGGGCGTCATACAGTACCTTGGCCGTTAGGTCATGCTCACTAGCATTGCTAATAGAAACCCAGTTAAGTGCAGTCCTATATACTGTGGTGTGCACTGTAGCTACCATGCGTCCCTGAGCCGCCGTGAGAGCCGGCCACACATTAGCAGCGTAATATAACACTGAAGAGGCTAGTGCCTCTGCATACAAGATATTGGCTCTGGTGGAGAGTGCAGATCGCGGGGCAACTGTTGCACGAATGGGAGCAAGTGCCCCTCTGGCTTTGGAAACCCGAATGGAAACCTCACAGGCCACAGAATTTGGAGCCGAAGCTTGATCTCCCAAAATCTTATGGACCTGGACCACAGGAAAGGAAAACGACCACTTATCAGACGAAACAGCCTGGACGTCTTGGGTGGAAAAGCCTGGCACAATCCTGGGCCCCTTGCCCCTCAAGCAGAACAGGATCTTGGTTTTAGAGCTGTTGGGTCTCAAACCATGCGTGACACAAGCAACATATACTGCTTCAGAGAGAGCAAGAGCGGACCGAGGCATGTCACGCGCGGCTCGCACAACGAGGGAAACAGTTAAGTCATCCACAAAAGAGAGATCAGCTTGTGCTCCCTCCCAGTCTGCCACGGACGCACAAATGAGTTCAGGCGCAGGAAGAGCATGCCTCACTTCTGACTCTAGCTGCGCTACCGACTGCCGAATCTTGAGCAACACAACGCGAAAAACAATGTTGAATGAATCAGTGGCCAGGATTGTTCCTGGTCGCGTGCCTCCTGCAGGCGCCACATAGTCGTCTGCGTTCCTGACCTGCCAACACGTACCCCTCTGAGATTCTCTGATCAGGGCAACTAGGTGGGCACATGTTAAGTTGGCCTCCAGAGGCTTCCGAGACTCAAGGATAGCTTTGGCCCCCTCCATGAGGGCCTCGGGCATAGCCACCTGCTCAAGAGCATCTGCAAGCTTTTCCTCCTCACCAGGAAGAGACAGAGCAAACTGTTTCATGACAGTATAAAAAAGCGTCAACAAGGTCCAGGGAGAGACACAGCAGCGAAACGCACTTTGACTCACATGCCACATTGAGTAGGTGGATACCATGGAGGGGCATCTCGGGTCCTTTGCAGGCCACACCCCCACATTGCTCAGCTAGCAAGCACATGCCACATAAATATAGGGCCAAATTGCGTAAATTCCCATGGCGTAACTTACATATAGTACTGGCCATGGTAATGTTGCGCTGGGCACGTGCTAGCTGGGGTGGTCCAGACCCTTTGTAAAAGAACGTGCCTTCTCCTAGCTTGAAGACCAGAGGCTCACGGACACTCAACGCAATCTTGCAAAGCAACGGGCACAGAGCTCGTGCAACTTCACGCGGGGCAGCCTTCTCGAGCGCAGAGGGAAAACCATCGGGCCCAGGGGACCTGCCTGTTTAATGCTGCGCAGGATAAACTCAATATCAAGCACTGCAGGGATAATGGTAACCTCGCGATCGGGGTTGGCCCGCATCAGCTGGGGCATATCATTAAAGGCTTGGACAATGCCCTGCAGGTCATGTGTCCTTCCAAACTCGACAGCACGAAAATGATCTTGCATATGGTTAATCACCTCCTTCTGAGTGGTTAAGATCCTAGGACACGGCTCAAGTCCCGTATCATCCGCAGCTCTAATCTCGTCAGGAGAAGGGGGGGGGGGGGGGGGGGGGGGGCATCATATGGGAGAGAACATCGGGAACCCGAGATGCACCACCCTTCCTGCCCCCCGCTGCAAGTAGGGACTTGACCTTGTCCAATTGATGCTTCGGCAACTTGACATCTATTTAAAAAGTAATCTCTTTAGCTGTTTCCTCTAGCTGCCAGGTCCGATCAATCTCCAGGAGATTGGAAAGGGTGAGCTTGCTGGAGAGGAGAAAATAAATAAGCCTGTCCCCGAACTCATACATGTCAATAAGGTTGCGTCGGAATCCGCGCGCTGCTGACCTGGCGGGCTGGACAGCTCGTCTCAGCTCACCAATGAGCCTTTTTCAGAGGAATTCTTCAAATCCCCATGCTCTGCTCTTCTGGCAAAGTTCAGCATGGACAGAGCGGCAAGACGAGGAGATGGTGCTGTGACGCCGCTCTCACTAGGGAGGGGCCCCCCTGGGGGGGGTCAAATGAAACGCCCTCGGTCCCTGGGTGCAGAGGCGGTGGCACAAACATGTGCCTCAGTGCTCGTGTAGCCGCTCTCCTCCATATGATCAAATCTAAAGCAAGAGAGGAAACACATTCTTTCTTCGGTGCTTTCACTGGGTACGAAAACACCTGGTTGGCCAATTGTATAGCCTGCTCAGAAAACTTGTCCAGGTCCCAGGGAAACCAACAGAGCAGGGCAAGATCCCTCCCATAACTGGCACACGCAGACTCGTCCTTAAGCTTGCGGGGGTCCAACCTTGGGCACCGCGCCATTTCGTGTGCTTGCGACGTACAGCCCCACGAAAACTCTGCCTGCAATGAGTGATAGTATTTGATGGCCACCAAGTTGTCAAAGGAATAAAGCGCTGCAACCTGGTCAGCCTGCAAGAAGGTGGCAGCATCAGTCATGATGAATTGCAGACGGTGCTTCCCTCCACTGGGCTCAGTGTAGGCGCGTCCGCTCTCAGGGTCCTGAAAGAACGTGTTCAGAAGCTTCAAAGATGACCCAGCAGGGACCTCATGGAATCGCTCACCCTGGGCATCCTGGTCCTGAGCAATCCCCTGCGAGCCTATCACTGCGGACGTGACAGAGCCTACTTTAGCATTCGCGTCAATCAAAACAATCTGCGGTGTCCAACGGTGCAAGAGCTCTTCAAGATGGGTCCGGAATGCTGCTCTCTCGAGGGGGGGCTTCTTGGAATGGGGGGCGCGCGCAACAACAACCGCCATCTGGATCCCTGGAGCACAAAAGTTGGCCACCCTAACTCTGGCATCAGAAAACAAAACTTTCACATGGCCAGGGGGAAATTTGCTCTTTTTGCCCCAGCGTGGCGTAGGGGGTCTTACGATTAACCTAAAGCTCAACACCTAACCCTGGGCCCCCCTTGCAAGAGCCAGCTCCCGACGAGAGAATGATGAAATCATCTGCGCACCTCGCGCCCTTTGGATTCCTGGCCTCCTGGATGCCCACTATATGCGCGCCAAGAGCCCAGAACTGAAGTCGGAACGCCTTATTTCTGGCCCTGCGGGCCTTGCCAACCTTCCCCCTCGCTTGCTTGGTGGAAGTAGAGCGGGCGTCACTGGGCAACCTTGATCCTAACCTGTGCGCCCCCTGACTTGATCATTCTCGTCTGGGCGAGGTGAGCTATGTGGCTCTCCGCAGCCCTGCAGGAGGGCACAGGCGTACTGACCACAGCTCCCCACTCAGGGAAAGAGGCAGCCGCCTGGGGGTCCAGTTGGGGAACCCACTCCCACTCGCGCCCAATATGGTAGGAGGCAGCATCGACTAGTCCCAGAGGAACACGCGACGGGGGAAGCTTGCCAAGCAAAACATGGCGGGCAATATGGTCAACCAAAGTATTCCAGGGGTGTCCAGAGTGCCCCTTGACGTGGGAGATACTCACAGGCCTGACAACGGACAGCGTGAGCCACATAGAGCACGTGAGGCGAGCAATGGGGTCATCCCGCGGAGGGCCGGCTGAGCCTTGGAGTGCACGGACTGCGTTCATCGAATCCGACTCTATATGGGTGGGATATTCACCTGGCAAAGAGAGCAAGAAAAACAAAACCCACATCACAGCGACAAGCTCGCTGTCCGTGCTGGTAAGTGGGTGGTTCGGCATAGCCCTGCAGGTTCGCGCAACTCTGCCTGCGTGCCTTCCCCCATAAGAGAATCCTTGCCCGTCGCGGTACACTAGAACAAAAGCCCACGCCGCAATGTCATCATCAGCGTCCTTGACGGAACCGTTCGTAAACACATGAAGGAACGAAGGGGAGCAAGGACGTTGTGGGCACAGCCCCAATGCCAAGCTAGCTTCTTCAGGTAATCCTGACAACTGCGATGTATCATGAACTGGGGGGTGGCACGGGGTGGGCCCGAGCGCAGTGCGCCACATAATCCCGATCGGGAAACGTAACTCTGGCGCAAGGTCCTTGGACAGGCAGGGAAAACTCAGGTCCATTGGACGCCAGGCCATCCAGCTGCTGTTGGCTCGTGCTACTTCCAGAAGAACCTCCGCGTAGCGACATGACTAGTGACACATCGGCACAACAAACAAAACTATAAGAGAAGCTTAACATAGAGCTTAGGTGGGAGTTGCAGAGTTGCAAGGCCACTGTGATAATATAAAGATGGGCGGAAGTTTGTGCCAGCGCCATATGACCAAAAATACATATCTTGGAACATTGATCGGGATGAACCCGAAGAGGTGCACATGCGGTCACACCGCGATACTCGTGAGCACAGTCAGGGTTGCTCGTCTGGCTGGCAAACATGGCCCATCACGAACATTCGCAGAAATATATTAAACATCGTGCCCACGGCCGATGCTGGCATTCACCTTGTCCAGCCTGGGTCCCAAAGGTCTGCTTCTCAGGTGTGCGCTTAGTGCTGTCATCCCCCCCATACCTCATGCGCCCCATCACACCCTCCCCCACACTTACACAGCAAACAGCGGAGGCAGGGGCCCACTCGCACAACCCCTCACAGTCGCTGGAGTTATAGTTGGTTAGGAGGTGAGAGAGGCACGAGGGATTCAAGGAGGAGGGGGGAAGGCAAGACCATCCCAATTGCTCAAAAAAGCGAAGCTTGGAGCCCCTAAAACAAACGTGTGATTGAGGTCCTGAGTCGCCTTGATTCCTAGCTTCTCCTGTCATGCCCCGAGGAGAGCGGCAGGAATGCAAATTGCATAAGCTCGACCTAAAATTAAAGAGTGCCCACGTCGAAGATACGTTCCCATCGTCGCCTAGAGGGCGCCCAGGGCTCTCAACGTGGTTCCCGACGTTGGAGCTCTCTGTGCGGCTCCCTGCGACTGAAGTGACATCTGCCCCCCCCTGCTCCTAAACCTCATCCCTGCGCAAGCGGCTGAAAGCGAAGTGGGCACATGCGTCACGCAAAGCACTGAGCGGATGCGTGTGTTTTCCCATGAAACGAGGTGTGCCACGCTGGGCCTGGCGCGGCGGCGTGTGCGTGCGAGTCATACTTACAACTCGAGGTCAACACAATGCAATCGCAACAGGAACAGACAGGCTTGGCAAACTCGGGAATATCTATGCTAGTGATCGTTTTTCGGTGGTGCAATCTGATACCGAATGGATTCCGCCAAGGTTCTCGAGAGCCGTCAGACGTGCAAGACAGAAGCCAGAATACAAAAATCCGCTCCCCGTAAGGGGAAGAAGGAGGTGAAAGGTTTGTGCGCTATGTACACAGGTCCAGGGTGGCCGAGGGCGGGCAAGCTTGAGCCCAGGCAGTTATGGAAACGGGTGATAACTGCAGGGGTGCAACAGACTAAACACTCATAGCAAGACCGTGCATCGCACAACCATGCTAGTGATCGTTTTTCGGTGGTGCAATCTGATACCGAATGGATTCCGCCAAGGTTCTCGAGAGCCGTCAGACGTGCAAGACAGAAGCCAGAATTCAAAAATCCAAACTCTTTGGCATAGTCGAAGTTCTCAGCGCAGCGGTACCCAGACCATTGCCGTACGGAGGTGCGGGAAGGCGTCAACCCTGATGTAGTGCGAGAAAGCCCTGAAGAAGAGAAGGACGCAGCACTGCACATATTACAAGTCAAGTAGGATCTTCGCAAGGAACTCTGCCAGACGATAAGGATATTGGGCGGCCCTCGAGGTCATCGTTTTACCCTCTAGAATCAAATGTTTATGACCAGGACGGAACGAGCAGAAACCGTGCTTCCCGTGGCATCTGAGGCGATCCGGGAAAATGATAGCCAGGTTGCCTGACTCGGTAGGGCAGCCGATGACAATGCGCGTGGATTTCCTCCAATGAGCACCGAAAGCGCACTGATGCAGGTCTATAGCCCACGAGTGCGGAAGAACATGAGCGGCCACATTATCCTGCCGCCACAAGTACGAGCCCATTGGATTCTCCATAGCATAAGGGATCTTGAAATGAACGCACAACCGAATGATGTAGACTGCGACAGATAAACACAAGTTTCCAATCTTCACTGTTTCACGATCATGGGCTCGCAATCGTGGTAGGCCCTGAGGAAACTGGGCACTCCTGACGGGGTACCTGTTCCGGGCCAGCGAGAAGGACGCGCACGGAGGCGCAATCATCACAGCACGAATGAGACCACGGCGAAAATGATCCGCGATGATGCGGAGGTTGGCAGCACTGCACACATCCTGGTCAGCACCCTGCCGAAGGTCTAAGCTGATGGCAGGTACCCCCAGCTTGCGAGCCCACGCGGCGACCCCTCCACCACCGGCGAAGAGATCCAAGATATACGGAGCCTTCTGCGCCTTGAGCACGGCGCAGGCGGCGGCCTTGCTCAGGCCGGGGGGCGCTGGGATGCTGGAACGGGTGCGGGGCGGCCGAGAAGGATGACATCCTCCATCACCCTCAGAGCAGCCACGCAGAACGACTTCGTGAGCTCCGACAGGCCTTCCCACGACTCGTTCAGCCTGCCCGCCTTCTCGTAGCGCTTGACCGAGGTGAGTGTGGCCCAGCGCCCGCGTTTCTGGACCTCCTCTTGAGTCCGGCGGTTCGAGGCCCTGTCCAGGCTTGCCCCGGAGTGTCTCCCCTGGTAGGGCACCGCGTCGACCCCGATGTTGTGAGCCGCCCGCCTGAACAGCGCCAAGAACTGCGGGTAGGTCAGGCCGAGCAGCGGCTGAGACGACCCTCGATCGCGAAGGGCCCGGTAGATGTGATGCATCCAGGCCATCCTTCCTGAATCGATCGGGATCGAGTCGTCCGACGACCCCGTCTTGCTGCGCGCCGTGCCGCTCTCCGGGAAGAGGAGCAGCACCCAGTTGTCCACGGCGTGGCTGCATGGTGGCAGGAACGAGTTCGACGTCAGCCCCAGCATCTCGCCGGGCCGAAGATAGCACTCCACCATGATGAGCACCATCACCCCGGCGAGAGGAGCGCCCAGCCTGGCCAACTCGACCGCGATGCCCGCCCATATCGCGAACACCAAGGGCTTCCGCGATCTTGATGGGCTGAGCCGCTTCCAACCTTTGAGAGTACGAAGGGCACGAGGCATGTAGAGGCCACCAGACTTCCCATAGTCCGGGTGGAAGAACATCATTGCAGCAATGAGCTTCTCTCCACGCCAGCTCTTGACCCCCTCGAGGAAGAGCTTGTTCATGTACTCGACCAACTTTACGTCCAGCACGGCCGACGCGGGCATGGCTGTCAGCAAGAAGCCTGCCCAGGCACAGAACGCGAGGGCGCACTCTCGGTAGGTCTCCAGCGACCTGGCCCCCACCGAGCGCTTCTCCAAGTAGCTCAGCCCCGTGTTGTGGCCGTGCCTCCAGATGTCGCCGCCGTGGGCCTGGATGGCCCTGCGGACGCGAGCTTTGCCCCGAAGCTCGAGGTTCCGGCGCGAGGCGGTCACCACCCGCCGCTCCTCCACATCGCTGCTCTCGTAGCTCTGTGAGGCGCCCGCGTCCACGGCCGCCGCGGGGACGCCTGCGCTTGCTGGAATCAGCTTGCCCGCCGGCGTCTCGAGGAAAGCCTCCACGGTGTCCGTCTGCGCCGGGCAGCGCGGCGGGGCGGCAGCCACGAGCCTCGCATCCAGGCCCTGGGACGTGTCCAGCACACGCGCTCGCCTCGCCGGCGGGGCCGCCGCAGAGCTGCTCGCGCCCGCCCCCGGGCTCAGGGTGCGCACTCTGCAAGGCGCACTCGCCGCCGGCTCCTGCAGCGAGCCCGCGGCCGGCGCCCGCGGCGGCAGGCTCTCGCGCTGCAGCGTCCGCTGGCGGCCCGGCGAGGCCGGCTGGGCCCCCCCCATCGCACTGCC
This sequence comes from Prorocentrum cordatum, assembly GCA_963575745.1. NCBI lineage: Eukaryota > Dinophyceae > Prorocentrales > Prorocentraceae > Prorocentrum > Prorocentrum cordatum. Next base: position 177,709 of record CAUYUJ010016108.1, read on the forward strand.
GCGAGGAGCCTGAGGACACGGGACCCGAAGCCTGGTTTGAGCCTAAATGGGATACGAGGGTCTTGGAGCTGTCATATTCTGGATCAAACTTCCGACTGCCTTCATCGCCAGAGTTGAACTCGCTTGGTATCCATCGGACAACAAATCTGATGTTTCTCGCCAGACAGAGCGCAGCAAAACGTCGGACCTGAATTAGCAGCCGAAAATCCCTGGACCTGAAACGACAAAAACAGAGCACTACCGAGAGATTGTCCCCCAGTAGGAGGACGCGGCAGTCTTTGACTGGCTGAGAATGGGCCGCTCGAGAGGCAGCCTTCACCAGTGCTCTGGCCTCAAGCCTCAGAATATCGTCAGCAAAAACCCAGCGATCTGCCATCACGGTCTTCCAGTGGGAATCGTGAAGCAGCTCATGCGGGACCTCGGGGAACGCCGGGTCGCACTCCCAGCGCTCGCTGTTGAGGATGTCCAGCAGCTCGGAGTCGAGCCGCCTCGGCGCCCCCTCGGCGTCGCGGACAACCTCGCCCGTCTCTGAGTTCAAAAGAAACCCGGCACTCTCGAAGGCGTGCTGACGAGCCAGACCAGCGCCCAAACGCCACCGACTCAGCTCCGAGATGCGGCCGACTAGAGCCACCTGGGCAGAGTCGAACTCCGCCTCTGCGACGCCGTATCCGTAGAGGCTGGCGTCCGACGAGTAAACGAAAGGCATCCAGTCGCGGTCCCAGCGAGCCTCGAGCATCACCATCAATCCCAAGAAGCACTCCAGTTCCTCTCGAACAGTGGGCCAAAGGACTGAAAAAGTGTGATAGCTGCTCGTCACGAAAGCGTACACTGCGTGAAAGATAGACAGCAGCTCGCGCCGAACCAAGGCCATGAACGTCATGTGGCCCAGCACCATCTCAAGCTGCCACCCGGCAACCTTGCGCTGCCTGAGGAGACATCGCAGGCCCTTCCGCACGGTTGCGAACCTCTCGTCCGTAGGCCGCGTGCAGAGCCTCGCTCCATCCAGGTGGCAGCCCAGTGTACGACCACCTCCCACGTGAAGTTCAACCTCATGAAACTTGAGATGGTCACGATCGAAATCAGTCTGGGCTTCGTGAAGGGCTGAGCGGACGGCGGTGTCTGACAAGCCAAGGACGCCGGCGCTGTCGACGTACATGAAGTGGCCGAGGTTCTCACTATGTGGCCCGCGGCGAAGGACAAGAGGCGGCCCTCGATCACTGAGCCGCAAGCTCTTTGCCAAGGACGGCTGCCGATCGAGCCGCGACTGGTTGGCCGCCTGCGCGAAGAAGAGCGACCATGAGAAACCCATCGGCAAGCTCTGACTCATGGGCCACACCATCTCTGAGTCGCCGGCCGCCTGACCCTCGATGAGGGTCTCGCCTGTGGCAGAGGCCAGCAGCGGCGGCCAGCAGAAATAGCGCCGAATGTCGCCGTCCAGCTTCATCCGATGGAAGCAGTCGGCGACGTCGCCGACCCCCAGGACAACGCGCAGCTCGCTGAGGTCCCCCTCCTTAAACACCGGCACCTCGATGCGGCCAAGCCCTTCACCTGACAGCAAGTCGACACCAGGCGGGGGACGAAAAAGAGCATTGCTGCGTCTACAGTCCACGATGAGGCGCAGGCGCTCACCATCCTTCTTCTTTACAAAAAACAGTCCAAGAACGCTCAAGGGTCGTCGGGTCAAAGTCACGAGCCCGATCCTGAGCGCTCGTCTCACGAACTTCGCGTAGCTCCGAGGACGTTGGAGCAGCAGAGGGTCAGTATGACAAACAGGAAGTCCATGAAGCTCTCGTATTAGCGCCGCCTCACGAGGGGGAAGCAGATCTTGGTGGAGTACTCCTCGAGAAAAATCCTCGCCTCCGCAAGTAGCATCTGGGCCAGACTGGGGGCGTCCAGGACGCAGTCCGGCAAGCTGACCCGCGAGTACTCGTAGGAGCCCATGCTGGTAGAGCCAAGGGGAGCGTAGCCCGCCTTGCCCTTCAGAAGCTTGGCCAAAGCCTCCTGCTCTGTGATGGCGCTGTCAACATCAATCCAGCGACGAGCCGCCGAGAAGACGCGCTGCTGCACATCGGCCCTGATGAGATCCATCTTACGCTGGCTAACGCTCCCCTCGGGCGCCGTGCCACTGCGATGCTCACCACCGTGCAAGTAATTCAAGCTCTTGCAGGCTGCGTTGCCGTCTCGCAGCCAGCGGCGCCGCTGACCAGGCGTCAGGCCGTCGCACCAGTCGTCCGGGAGCGCCGCCAGCGGGGCTATGGGCAGGCAGGCCGACCCACGGAGCCCCGAACTGCCCTTGGTTCTGCGGGAGACGGTCGGGCACCCGCCTCCCTCGGCCTCGGGCGTCATGTGCCCGGCGGGCGGCGGCCACGGCCCCGCCCGCCTCGACCGCGGCCCTTGCCGGCCGCATCACCTCCCTCAGCGCCGGCCGCGGCGCCGCCGGCAGCTCCAGCGGCGGGCAGGCCGCCAGAGGCGACGGCCGCGGCTGCCGCGCCCGCGCCGTCGGCTGGAGCAGCGCCGGGGACACGGGACCGCATCCGCAGCGCCTCCAGCTCCTGCTCCTCCTTGGACAGTCGGCTGGCATAGCTTCGGAGCGCGTCGGGCACCAAGTCGAGCGGGTTGGTCGTGCCGCCCAGGTGCTTCGCCGCGCCCCAGTTCGCGTTCTCGGCCCCGTGCGCGTAGGCCTCCACATACTGCAACAGCCGCCGCGAGACCACCTCCAACGACGCCAGGGCGCCCATGTTGAGCTGGTCATAGGTCCCCGCCAGGTACAGCACCTCGATCAAGGTCTGCACCTCGTGGTAGGCGCGATCCTTCCTGGTTACGCCCTGCTCCTTGCACCACTCCTGAAACCACATCTTGGGTGTGCCACCATGGCGATACATCTTACGACAAATCTCGAGGCAGGCAGGGGGCCCACGGATGCTCGAGTCCGAGAAGATCTCCTGTGTGCTCTCCTGCACGACCTTCCTCCACTCCTTGAACCTGGCACCGGTCTCGTCGGCGTCGATCCAGCACGTGCGCAAGTCCTCCCTCTCGTGAGTGGCGACGCACTCGGGCCCAAGCCCCCCGCCCTCTGGCTCTGGCGGGGGGGTGGCGGTCCCGCCAGCGCCGGCCTCGCGGCCCGGGAAGAGTCTCTCCTCCAAGGCCTCGCGGGCGGGCCGGAGCTTGTCGGCCGCCACCAGCTTGTCCTCGCGCCACCGCTCCATCGCGTCGTCCGTCACGAACTCGATCGGGAACCACTCGCCCCGCGGGTCCTGGTCGACGCCATACCTGCCCCGGACGACGGCGTTCGGCGACAGTCTCACCTCCAGCCCGAAGTCGGCGCCGCCGTCGAGCGAGCTCAGCACCCAGGCGCCGGGCGGCAGCTCCTCGGGCGGCGGCGGCTGCGGCCCGGTGGCGCCAGCGGCCCCGTCGGCGTCGGCGAGCGGCGCAGCCGCCTCGGCCTCGGCGGGGCGGACCTGCTTGCCACGCAGCCGCCGCTCGACCCTCGGCGCGTCGACTGCCATCACGTCCGGCACTGCGAGGCGGCGACCGGTCCAGGTCACACCTGTCCCGGCCCATGTGGCGGCCGCGTTGCCGTGGTCAGCGATCGCCTCACCGCGGCCCCGCTTGACGACGCTGAGGAGCTCCTCGTCCGTCAGGGGCCGGCTGAAGGCAACCACATTGGTCGTGCCAGGCGGGTACACTCGCTTGCCAGTCCACTTCACCACTGAGGTATAGTCGGCCCGCCCCTCGGGATACAGATGGTTGCCTGCCGTATACACCATCCACTCCGAGAGGTCAGGGGCCGTGGGCCAGCACAGAACACGCTCATGCGTCCAGCCTGGATCCGTCGAATACTGCACCAACACTCGCATGCCAGGCACGGCTCCATCGACGAGCGACATCACGCCACGTGGATCCGCGCCTCTCCGACGGGCTCAAGCCCGCGCCGTGCCGAAACCCGGCCCTCGCACCAGCGACAGCAGCCCCAGCCGACGAAGGCCTGCAGCACGATGACGATCGCGCTCGCCGGCACCACCGGGACCTCGACGGTCGCGGTCACGCCCTCGCCCACCACGCGCAGCGCCTCCGGGGACGCTGGGGTGGGCGCTGGTGGCGCCGGCGGCGCCGGGCAATGGATCTGCGGGTCGAAGGGCGGGCACGGCTCCCGCGTCACGCTGGTGACGGACGAGCTGGTGGAGGCGTCCTCTAGCTCGTGTCCTGGCCCGTCTCGAGGCCAGTCAGGCTCAGGAACCACCGCAGGCCCGAGGAAGCCGTGGGCCGCGAAGCCGACCCAGAAGGCAACTATCGCTCCTGCCGCGGTGGTCGGAGGATGCGCAAGCATACCCGCTTCAAGCTTGAGCCCAGGCAGTTATGGAAACGGGTGATAACTGCAGGGGTGCAACAGACTAAACACTCATAGCAAGACCGTGCATCGCACAACCAAAGCAAACTCAATGCAAAAATCGCGTGTCCCGTCTGAATATGAGCTAGAGCCGGGGAGGGAACGAGCGCACATACGAGGTACCAACCCGCAACGATACCTGTGAACACTCTGAGGCACAAACTCGAGGATACTCATGAAAGGAGAGACTCTTGGGGTCTTGAATTCGGCCGAGCAAGTACCTGCCCCTGTGAAACTCAAGCCCCTGCGCGTTGGAGCTTGCGAGGGGGGCTCGGCACGGCGCCGTCTGCGCCTGCGGCGCAGGCGGCCTCGACCTGCGCAGCTGCTGCTTCGATCTGGCTGCCTGACATCTGCGATGGCTGAGCACTCTGGGGCGAGGCAGCTATCTCTATCACTGGCGGTGAAGTGCACGAATTTGTTGGCGGCTGCAGCAGGGGATCCCCCTGGGAGGCTGATCCCTGAAGGAAAGGTTGAGCCGGCGATATCGGATCCAAGCAATCCAGTGCAGCCACCTGCTCTACTTCGTCTGGTACTGGCCTCATCACTGCTGCACTCTGAGCCTCGCGCTGGCTGGCTGAAATCGGCGTAGAGTGTGGCCCGTATGAAATTGGCGTAGGCTGAGCGGGCGGTGGCGTGGGCGAGCGGGTCGATCCACCTGGCTTCTCGACGTGGCACTCGGGCGAGCTGGGGCAGCGACCATGAGCTGGCGGTGTGACTTCGACGCTGGTCAAACCCACGTTGGCAAAGGTCGCGGTCATCCCCTTCGCCGCGGCTGCGGGTGAGCTCCCCGTGGCTGGCATCGTTCCCGTCGGACCAGGCGTGGGTGCAACTGGCGTCGGTGTGACCGCTGGCGCAGGCGTAGTCGGCTGTTCCCTGAGCTTGGCCCCTTCCACTGCGACAGGCATCGGCGGAGCAAACTCCGACGCCTGCGCAGGGGGCCCCACGGCTGGGATAGGCTGGGCAGCGCTGAGCTTGAGCATGGCCTGGCCCATGCTGAGGACGGTGGTATCCTGACGCTGCTGAGTATTCAGAAGACCCTGTATCATGTTAGTGAGTTGGCTTATCTGTCCATCAATCCTGTTGAGGTCAGCACCTGGCGCAGGGTGCATCGGCGGCGGCGGCGGTGGCATGGTCACGCCTTTGCCGTGGTTCTGCTGACCCTTGGCTGGCATGGCTGCAGGCGGCTGGGGGGGGGCTGCATGGCAGGCGGTGCGCCGAAGGGCGCCCATGTGCCTGCCCTGGGCGCAGCCGGCGGTGGCGCAGTGACAAACTGCGGCGCCGCCATGCCTGGCCCCTGCCACTCGCCAGCAGCTCCATCCTCCTGCATGTCGTCGTCGTCGGTCTCGTAGTGCTCCAGTGCCTTGACCTCGTTGATGTGTTGATTGACCATGTCGAGCGCATATCCCAATTGTTTTCTTCATCCACAATGAGAGCCATGCGCTCGCGCAGTGATCTGAGCCCGTCAACAAAATTGTCTGTTTCTGCTTTTGAGTTGGCCAAGCTGGTCTGATACTTTGGCTGTGAGCTGGATCATATACTTGTATATGCTGATCTCCTTGAGCAATTGATCCGTGGGCCTGTTGGCGGCTTGGGCCGCGATGGCAACTCCCGCTATGGCATCTATATGCTGATACATGCACTTCTTGAAAGCGCGCCGCCTCGTGGTCGGCTGGGGCTGGAGGCCCCTCGAACACGCGGGCAGCTGGGCCAGCGTTGACCAATTCAGCACGGGTGATCGGCATGATGCGAGAAATGCAAGTCTTGGGCGATTTGGGCCTTTGGGCGTCGTCATCCTTACCCTTGCCCTTGCCCGTTTTGCCCTTCTCATGTCGTCCTCGAGAAGCACTGCGGGGCCGAACAAGTGTCCAATCATGAGCAGAACCGTGGCTGCAGTTGCTGTCGAAATGCATGTCACACAAGCACTTCCAATGATGGCCCTTAACATCTCTCTTGCAACGTACACAATTCCATGTCCTTCCTGGGCAGGGCCCCTCAGAGCGACGCGGGTGCCCCATCTGTCTAGAGTGGTGGCCTTGCAGAACTAACTTTGCTTGGGCTAGTCGCAATAATACTCTGGCTCGCGCGCGCGCTGCTCTCTTTCGTCTGCGTTGCGAGGGCTCGGGAAGCTGGCGGCGCCCCGTCGTGAGAAAGAGTTACTGCATGGGAACTAAGCGTGAGTGCGCTCAATAAACAACGCGGAGAACACGCTTAAGTTCCAGGCTGCTCTACCTGGTCACACCCAGATGTACAGAAAAATACAATGTTCACCAAGCCTTGGAGCCCAGATCTCCTCCTCCTCCTCCTCCTCTCTCTTCCTCCTCCTCCTCCTCCTATTTTCTGCAACAAGAAGGAAAGCCGAAATCGCGCGAACACACGCACACAAACACACGCACACACGCAAACACACACAAACACACAGACACACAAACACACAAACACGCAAACACGCAAACACACAAACACACAACCACACAACCACACAATCACACAGGCACACAAACACACAAGCACACAAACACACAATCACACAATCACACAAACACACAAGCACACAAGCACACAAGCACACAAGCACACAAACACACAGACACACAAACACACAAACACACAAACACACAAACGCACAAACACACAAACACACAAACACACAAACACACAAACACACAAACACACAAACACACAAACACACAAACACACAAACACACAACACACAAACACACAAACACACAAACACACAAACACACAAACACACAAACACACAAACACACAAACACACAAACACACAAACACACAAACACACAAACACACGCACACACGCACACGCACACGCACACGCACACGCACACGCACACGCACACGCACACGCACACGCACACGCACACACACACACACGCACACACACACACACACACACTGAACTCCTCCAAGGCCGCGGGGGAAAAGTAAAGCAGCAGCAGCAGCAGCGCCCAGTAGGGCAGCAGCACCGCGTTCCGGCGCAGCTGGCCGCCGCAGCGCGCAGCCCGGCAGCGCAGGCACTGCGATCCACCTGGAGGGCGGTCCGCAGCTGCCGCGCCGTCGCGCGCTGAAGGGCCACGCTGAGCTTGGCGCCCAAGCGCTGCCCCGGGGGCTCTGCCCACCGCCGCAGCCCGCTCCTCGTCGACCAGCTCAGCCTGGTCGCGGGCGAGCTGCCGGAGGTGGCAGAGAGCCGCCTTGCCGCGCAGGCCGCCTGCCTCCAGGGGCAGCGGCAGGAGCGGCCAGGGGTGGCGAGCGCCCGCTGGGTAGCGCCGTTCGTCGGCCTCGGCGGCGCCCGGCGCGTCTGCGTCGCTGGGCGCGGCGTAGCGGACTGTCGCATCTGTGAATGAACGTGGACAGCCCGCCCGCTGCACCTCGGGGTCGCGGGCTGCTTCCTCGCGGCGCGCGCCCAGCGGCGGCCGGCAGCAGGCGCTTCAAGGCCCCGGCGGCGCGCGTCTCGGCGGGCGCGGCGCCGCGCCCCCTGGCAGGCCGCGTGGAACTTTCCGCGCTCGCGGAGGATGCGCCCCCGCTCGGCCCCGATGCCCCTGCTGCGGGCCTTGGGGCCGCCGCCGCAGGGGCACTGGCAAGCGCGGCGCCCCTCATTGCAAAGTGGCCCCTCAGGGCCGGCCCGCGCGCTCGCCAGCGCGCGGGCGGTTCGCGCAGGAAGCCCCTGGCGGCGCAGGGCCCTGCCCCAGGAGCTCTCGCGCGGCGCCGCAGCACTCGTCGTCGCTGATGCGCTGGCCCGCCGCCCCCAGCGCGGCTGGCTGCCGGCTGCCCACGCGGGCCCCCCCGCAAGGGCGCAGCCTCGCCTTGTCCCCGGGGCGGCGGGGGCAGCGCGTCGGTCGGGGCGGAGGGGGGCGGGGCGCAGAAGGCATTGGGCGGGCGGGGGGGGGAAGGGTCGGCGGGGCGGGGCGGCGGGGGGGCGCGACGCCGCAGCGAAGTTGCGGGGGGGGGGGGGCGGGGCGCAGAGGGCGCCGAGCGGGCGGGGAGGGGGGTCGCGGGGGCGGGGCGGCAGGGGCGGCGCGACGCCGCGATGAAGCGGTCGGGGCGGAGGGAAGCGGCGGGGCGCCGTGGGCGCCGGGCGGCCGGGGGGGGGAAGGGGTCGGGGGGGCGGGGCGGCGGGGGCGGGGCGGCGCCGATACGAGGCGGTCGCGGCGGAGGGGGGCGGGGCGCAGACTTCGCTGCGAGGCTGGGGGGGGGGGGCGCGGGGGGGCAGGGCGGCGGGGGCGGCGCGGCGCCGACGTGAAATCGTCGGGGCGGCCGGCGGGGGGGCGGGACTGCGGGGGCGGCGCGACGCCGAGATGCAATTGTCGGGGCGGAGGGGGGCGGGCCCCCCCGGGTAGGAGCGGCGCCGGGAGTGGGTGCTGCGCTTAAATGTAGCGGTCGGGGTGGGGCGCTGGGCGGGGGGCGACGTCGCGCTGATGGTGGCGGCGGCTGGCGCGGGCGCGCGGGCGGAGGGGCGGGGGGGGGGGGGCGCCCGCGCCAGAGGCAGCGAACCGCTGGAGGATGCGGAGAGGTGTTTTCAACGCGGCCATTTCGCGCCCATGTTCCATGTGCATGAGAGAGGCCTCGTGGAACATGTACTCGACGAGCTCCTTTTTTCTTGAAGAGCGCGTGGGCCATCCCTGGCGATTTACAATCGCGCCCGCAGACCCGGCTCACGGCCAGTTTCTCGCCCTTCGGGACGTCGCCCGCCAGGCGGGCCACGCGGAAAGTGTCCAGGATGAAAACGAACAATTCCCTGGCCTTGTCGTCAGAGACAGCCCTTTTGGAGCATGCGAAGCCGATCTTCATGAGACGCGTAGGTTCGCGAAGCTCTGGGATATATGCTTCGGCCAGCGAGAGAGCCGAAGAGCAGGCGCTGTCGAGGACGAAAGTGTGCAAACCTTTCAGCGCCGTGGCAGTTGCGTTGGTGCACGGTTTCCCTTTGAACTGGAGGCCGTAGGCCTTCGGGGCAACCTCCAGCCTCGCCACTGCTTCCGCTCTGTCGAGACTGGCGCGCACGCTTGTCAAGCGGCGCGCTTTTTTCTGCGCGCCGCCAGAAGCTATCTGCGCCAGAGGCAGCGCTCGCAGTAAACATCTTCTCTAAAAAACTCAAGGCCGCCAAGTGGGCCGCGCCCGCATCGGGCAGCGCGCGCGTCCTGATGGGGGCGGACAACGCGGCATTGAACAGATGCCACACGCGGTCCTCGCTGGACTCCTTGAGCGCCTCGCCCATGTCAGAATACCACGTGATCGCCGCCGCGCGGCCCGCGATCGTGGCCAGAGGCTCTGTCAAGCAAACTCCAGGCTTGCCAGGCTCAAGGCGCTGGGCGACATGAGCGTCGACCACCGAGGCGGGGAGAGGCGCGTCGAAGGCCAGGCGCCGCGAGGGCGCGTGCTTGGAGGAGAGGAGGGGCGTCTCCTCCGACCACGCGCTCATGGCACCCTCGAGCTGACTTACGGTGACGTCGTCGATGTCCGCGCAAACCGGGCCCAACATCCACGCCGCCCCCGCTGCCTCGTACTCCTTGGTGCGGGAGATGCTCGCAACCAGGTTGTCGAAATCCATGACCTCGCGAAACGAAGCGAGGTTAGCGCCAGAGGCAGCATCAGTGATGGCCAACGGCGCAATCAAAGAACACTTGGCGGGCGCCGCGAAGGACACCTCGCGCTTGCGAAGCTCCAGGAAGATGACCAAAGCCTGGTCGACGTAGCCCTTCACTTGGCGCACCCAGTCCTTGACAGCACATTGCTGCGTCGACGCGCTCTCCATCTCGAGGAGCTAGCTGATTGATGCGCAGCGGGGCAGGCGGCGCGCCAAAGGCGACGGCTGGCGGCGCGCCAGAGCCAGCGGCGGGCGACGCGCCAGAGGCAGCGGCTGGTGATGCCGCAGCGGCTGGTGACGCGCCAGAGGCAGCGGCTCGAGAGGCCGCAGCGGCTGCGGCTGGTGACGCGCCAGAGGCAGCGGCTGGAGAGGCCGCAGCGGCTGGCGAGGCCGCCGCCGCCTTCTTCGCAGGCGACGCGGTCGCCAAGTCAGCTGCCCTCTTGCCCATGGTGCCTCGGGGAGAGGCTGATGAGAGCCGACGCAGCTGAGAGCCGACACAGCTGATGATGATGATGATCAAAGCCATCAGGGAGGCGCGCGAGAAGCTGAAAACGCACGCCAACGAACGCCTACTTTCCCTAGGGTCTCGTTTAGTTTTCCTAGGGTCATGTTTAGTTGTCCTACGGTCTTGTTCAGTTTTGGTAGGGTCCTGTTTGGTTGTCCTAGGGTCTCGCCTGGTTTTGCTAGGGTCCTATTTGGTTGTCCCAAGGCCTCGTTTAGTTTTGGTAGGATCCTGTTTACTGTTCCGAGGGTCTCGATTTATTTTAGTAGGGGGTCTTTTTTGCTTGTTTTTTTCCATAGGGTCTCGTGTAGTTTTGCTAGGGCCCTGTGTAGTTTTCCTATGGTCTCGTTTTGTTTTGCTAGGGTCGTGGTTATGTGTCCTAGGGTCTTGTTTAAGTGTCCCAGGGTCTTGCTTAGTTTTCCTAGGGTCTCGTTTAGTTTTGCGAAAGTCATGCTTAATTGTCCTAGGGTCTCGTTTAGTTTTGCGAAGGTCATGCTTAGTTGTCCGAAGGTCTCGTTTAGTTTTGCTAGGGTCCTGTTTAGTTTGCCCATGGTCTCGTTTAGTTTTGGTAGGGTCCTGCTTAGTTGTCCTAGGGTCTCGTTTAGTGTTGCTAGGGTCGTGTTCAATTTTCCTATGGTCTCTGTTAATTTCGGCAGGGTCCTGTTTAGTTGTCCTAGGGTCTCGTTTAGTTTTGGTATGGTCCTGTTTAGTTGTCCTAAGGTCTCGTTTAGTTTGGGCAAGGTCGTGTTTAGTTGTCCTCTCGCTTAGTTTCGCTAAGGTCTTGTCTAGTTTTCCTGGGGTCTCATTTAATTGTGCTAGGGTCCTGTTTAGTTTTCCGAGGGTCTCGTTTAGTTTCGGCGGGGTCATGCTTAGTTGTCCTGGGGTCTCGTTTAGTTTTGCCAGGGTCATGCTTATTTTCCGAGGGTCTCGTTTAGTTGTGCTAAGGTCCTGTTTAGTTGTCCTGGGGTCTGGTTTCGTTTTGGTAGGGTCTTGTTTAGGTTTCCTAAAGTCTCGTTTAGTTTTGGTAGGGTCCTGTTTAGTTTTCCTATGGTCTCGTTTAATTTTGGCGGGGTCCTGTTTAATGTTCCTAGGGTCTCGTTTAGTTGTGCTAGGGTCCTGTTAGGTTTTCCTAGGGTCTCGTTTAGTTTTGGCAGGGTCATGTTTAGTTGTCCTACGGTCTCGCGTAATTTTGCTAGGGTCCTGTTTAGTTTTCCTATGGTCTCGTTTAATTGTGGTAGGGTCCTGCTTCGTTTTCCTATGGTCTCGTTTAGTTTTGCTAGGGTCCTGTTTAGTTGTCCTAGGGTCTCGTTTAGTTTTGGTGGGGTCCTCTTGAGTTGTCCTACGGTCTCGATTAGTTTTGGTAGGGTACTGTTTAATTGTCCTAGGGTCTCGTTTAGTGTTGGTAGGGTCCTGCTTAGTTGTCCTATGGTCTCGTTTAGTTGTGCTAGGGTCCTGTTTAGTTGTCCTAGGGCCTCGTTTAATGTTGGCGGGGTCCTGTTTAGTTTTCCTATGGTCTCGTTTAGTTTTGGCAGGGTCCTGTTTAAATATCCTCGGGTCTCGCGTAGTTTTGGCAGGGTTTTGCTTAGTTGCCCCAGGGCCTCGTTGAGTTTTGGTAGGATCATCTTTATTTTTCCTAGGGCCTCGTTTAGTTTTGGTAGGGTCCTGTTTACTTTTCCTTGGGCCTCGTTTAGTTTTGGCTGGGTCCTGTTTAGTTGTCCTAGGGTCGCGTTTCGTTTTGGCAGGGTCCTGTTAAATGTTCCCATGATCTCGTTTAGTTTTGCTAGAGTCCTGAGTAGTTTTCCCAGGGTCTCATTTAATTGTGCGAGGGTCCTGTTTAGTTTTCCGAGGGTCTCGTTTAGTTTTGGCGGGGTCATGCTTAGTTGTCCTGGGGCCTCGTTTAGTTTTGCTAGGGTACTGCTTAGTTGTCCTAGGGTCTCGTGTTGTGTTGCTAGGGTTCTGTTTAGTTTTCCTAGGGTCTCGTTTAGTTTGTGGGTTTAGTTTTGCTAAGGCCCTGTTTAGTTGTCCTAGGGTCTGGTTTAGTTTTGGCAAGGTCCTGTTTAGTTTTCTTAGGGTCTCGTTCAGTGTTGGTAGGATCTTGTTTGGTTGTCCTATGGCCTCGTTTAATTTTGGTAGGGTCATGTTTAGTTGTCCTATGGTCTCGCTTAGTTCTGGCGGGGTCCTGCTTAGATGTCCTGGGATCTTGCTTAGTTTCGGCACGGTCCTGTTGACTTTTCCGAGGGTCTCGCTTAGTTTTGCTAGGGCCCTGTTTAGTTTTCCTATGGTCTCGTTTAGTTTTGCTGGGGTCCTGCTTAGTTTTATTAGGGTCTCGTTTAGTTGAACGAGAATCCTGTTTAGTTTTCCTAGGGTCTCGTTTAGTTTGTGTAGGGTCCTGTTTAGGTTTCCTAGGCTCTCGTTTAGTTTTGGTAGGGTCCTGTTCAGTTTTCCCAAGGTCTCGTTTAGTTGTGGTAGGGCCCTGTTTAGTTGTCCTTGGGTCTTGTTTAGTTTTGGTAGGGTTTTGTTTAGTTTCCCCAGGGCCTCGTTGAATGTTGGTAGGATCCTCTTTAGTTGTCCTACGGTCTCGCATAGTTTTGCTAGGGTCCTGTTTAGTTTTCCTATGGTCTCGTTTAGTTTTGGTACGGTCCTGTTTAGTCCTAGGGTCTCGTTTAATTTTGGTTGGGGCCTGTTTAGTTGTCCTAGGGTCTCGTTTACTTGTGCTAGGGTCCTGTTTAGTTATCCCAGGGTCTCGTTTAGTGTTGGTAGGGTACTGTTTAGTTTCCGAGGGTCTCGTTTAGTTTTGGTAGGGTCCTGTTTAGTTTTCCTAGGGTCTCGTTTAGTGTTGCTAGGGTCCTGTTTAGTTGTCCTAGGGTCTCGTTTAGTTTTGCTGGGGTCCTGTTTAGTTGTCCTCCGGTCTCGTTTAGTTTTCCCAGGGTCTCGCATAGTTGCGGCTGGGTCCTGTTTAGTTTTCCGAGGGTCTTGTTTAGTTTACCTGCGACGTCGACGTCGTCGATGTCCCTCATCTTGTTTAATTTTCCTAGGGTCTCGCTTAGTTTTGCTAGGGGAGGCTCTGGATTGAGATGATGTAGGTGGTCGTGATGACGATGGCAATGATGTCGGTGGTCATGATGTCAGGGGTCCCGATGACGATGGTCATGATGTCGGTGGTCATGATGTCGCTCATTGTGCTGATGATGTGGGTGCCACCCACATCATGGCCACTGGCCATGAATGATGGCGCCTACTACGGTGGCGGCGATGACAACGACGTCTTTTTCCGCTCGCAAGCGTCGCGGCGCGAGCTGCCGCGTCGCCGCCTTGGCCTCGGAAGGCGCGCCAGAGGCAGCGGCGCGCCGCAGGCAGTGACTCGGCCACGCCAGAGGCCTAGACAACTAGGCTGACAGAGGCCAGCAGGGGCGGCGAGGCTGGCGCTAGCTGCCTTGCGCCAGCGGATGTAAGGGTGAATCCCTTCAGAGAAACCTTTCTTCCAAGCCACCGCGGACCAACCAATGCAACCATCGAACGAGTTGAAACAAGTGCCGCACTCCACTGCAAATCAGGTCGCCGCAGGTCGGCTCGAAACGCCGCCACAAGTCGGCTTGGCGCCGCGGGTCGACATGCATGCGCTCCACGGCATCGTAATGAGGCCGCCGTCGTCGTGCAAATGCCAACGGTGGCCTCAATCGGAGTCGGACTCATGCACGGTCGCCGTCTTCAGAAGACGGCCGTCTCATCCACCATGGCCTTAATTGACCTCCTCATCCACCATTGCCTCAGTCGGAGTCGGACTCCAACACGGTCGACGTCGTCTCCCAAACCTCCTCGCACGTGTATTCCACCGTGTATTTGGCGTCCAGCGGGCCCCTCGTCTTGGCGCCATCCGAGTACTTGTTGGTGCACGTCGACGTCAGGCCCTGGGAGATATCGCCAAGGCCGTCGGGGATCACCTCGCCCTCCTTGAAAGTATGCACGATGCACTTCCTGCGCTTCTCGTAGACGACCTTCGTCAGCTTACGCCGAGGCCGATTCCGACCCCCCCCCTCATCAGACCTTGCCGTTGCCATTGGCAGCTCAGCCTCTGGCTCCTCCTTAATGCCCGCAGGAGCCCCCGCTGAAGATCCCTCGCCGCCAGAGGCAAGCGGTGGCACGCTGTGTGCGGCAGCAGAACTCAGGCCACGCGGCCTGCTGTCCTGGAGATCCTCCTGGGTGGCACCACCATCCCCACGCCAGAGGCAGCGACTCGGCACGCCAGAGGCAGTGGCAGGGCCTCCGGCGTCGCTCAAGCTGTCCTTCACCACCGTCACCATTGCATCTGCGGGCGGCGGCGTCTCCTGGGGCAGCTCCGGCGGCGATGGCGGCGGCGGATGCGGAGGAGTCCTGGGCTGCGCAGACATGGCCACGCGTGGAAGAGTTCACCGCGTAGAAATCAGCATGTATAAGGGGCCTGAGTTTTGAACCACAATGGCGAATCATCTCAGGCGGGGCAGGGCACGAAGGGTGGGAAGCTATGCGGGGCTGCTTGAACGTCTTGCTCTGCAGCGCGTTGCCCATGCAATGGGGGGCCTCGACGAAGCCGGGGGTGAAAGCAGCCAGCGCTGCCCTCATGCCGCGCTTCTCGCCGCTCGGGTCCGTCAGTCCTCGAGGTGTCAAGCTGCGAGGCGCAAGCTGGGGCGCCGCGCAGCCTTGGACGGCCGCCCTCAGCAGGGGCGCTGAGCGTGGCGGCGGCCAGGCGGTGCTCGGGCCCTGCGGGTGCGCCCAGGCGTTGCAAGGACAGGCGGAAGACGGAACAGAGACGACGACGACGACGACGACGACGGCGACGGCGACGACGCGCGTTTGCGCACACACCACTTTCAACACCAGGGTTCAGCTGCGTCGCGACGCTGCTTGCACCCCATGGCTGCACGCAGCAGAGCACGAGGAGCCACACAAGCGCACAGCCTAGTCGTAGCGAAGATGGATGCGCAACGCGGGGCGACCACGCTGCGCTCTGCTTTGGGCGGATCAGGCGACGACGAGAGCAAGCCGCGGAATAGCGGTGTGCACATGCTTCGCTGAAAAATTCAAAATCTAGACGCGCGTCGCGGCAGCTGCCGTGCCGCGGCGCACGTCGCCGTCGCCGTCGCCGTCGCCGTCGTCGTCGTCGCCGTCGCCGTCGCCGTCGTCGTCGTCGTCGTCGTCGTCGTCGTCGTCGTCGTCTCTGTTCCGTCTTCCGCCTGTCCTTGCAACGCCTGGGCGTCCCGCAGGGCCCGAGCACCGCCTGGCCGCCGCCACGCTCAGCGCCCCTGCTGAGGGCGGCCGTCCAAGGCCGTGCGGCGCCCCAGCTTGCGCCTCGCAGCTTGGCACCTCGAGGACTGACCTGATCCTTTCATCGCCAGGGCGTCCACGACGTTGTCGGACCTGAGCGGCGAGCGCAGCGCCAGGGCAGCGATGGGCGCGTTTCGCATCCAGCTCCCATGGTCGGTGATGTTCAAGACGGGCCTTGTCACGCCGATAAGGTGGCCGACATGAAGGCAGCGCTGGCTGCTCTCACCCCTGACCTCGTCGAGGCCCCCCACTCAGAACATGGGCAACGCGCTGCTGACAGCAAGACGTTCAATAAGCAGCTCCGCAAACAGTACCCACGCGCCGACGCGCTGGGCCCTGGGCCAACCGAAGGGTGGAATCAAGCGGAGCGGGCAGGCCTTCTTGTTCGGTGACCGAAACCAGCGCCCCACCATCCCGCCCCACCTGATCCACCCTCTCGGTGAGCCCATCCGCTGGCGCCCCTTGATTCACCCCTTGGTTCAGTTTTGCGAGGGTCCTGTTGTGTCCGAGGGTCTCGTTGATTTCTGCCAGGGTCCTCTTTAATTTTCCTACGGTGTCGTTTAGTTGTGACAGGGTCCTGTTTAGTTGTCCTAGTTTTTTTTTTTTTTTTTTTTTGTTTGTTCTTCTTCCTGGCGGCCTGTTTAGTTTTCCTAGGGTCTCGTTTTGTTTTCCGATGGTCCTGTCTAGTTTACCTAGGGTCTTGTTTAGTTTTGCTGAGGTCCTGTTTAGTTGTCCCAGGGTCTCGTCTAGTTTTCCTCAGCAGCATCGTCAGCGTCGTCACCATCATCGTCATTGCCTAGGGTCTTATATGTATTTCACCGTCAGCATCGTCATCACCATCATCACGATCATCATCGCCATCATCGTCATCATCTTCATTTTCGTCATCGTGCCTTCGGCAGGCCGGGGTGAAGCATGCTCGGCCCCCCCTTGGCGCCGTCCAGGACGACCCAGCAGTGGGAAACTAAACGCGACCCAGGAGAAAACTGAACACGACCATGGTCGGTGGTGATGATGGCGACTACTACAGCACGACTCACACGACCATGGTCGGTGGTCGATGAGGGCGGCGGGAGCGAAACTGAGGATTGAGATGATGTCGGTGGTCATGATGACGATGGTCATGATGTCGGTGGTCATGATGTCAGGGGTCATGATGACGATGGTCATGATGTCGGTGGTCATGATGTCGCTGATTGTGCTGATGATGTGGGTGGTCATGATGGCGCCTACCACGTGCGCGGCGGTGACGACGACGTGTTTTTCCGCTCGCAAGTGTCGCGGCGCCAGCTGCCGCGACGGAGAAATTGGCCTAAGAAGGCGCACCAGAGGCAGCGGCACGCCAGAGGCAGCAGTGACTCGGCCACGCCAGAGGCCTAGGCAAGGCTTAGGTTCGGCCAGGAACGAGCGGCCATCAGTGCGAGCAGCAGCTGAGGCCCAGCGCGCAGTGCAAAAATAGTGGAGGGCACCCTATCGCCTTAGCAAGAGCAAGGACTCAAGCAGTCACTCACCCGACACCGCAGAAAAAAAAAGCCTGGACCGCCGCTCACTTACTCAACAGCTGGGCCCTCAACAGCTAGGGTCTCGTTTAGTTTTGGTAGGGTCCGGTTTAGTTGTCCTAGGGTTTCGTTTACTTTTCTAGGGTCCTTTTTAGTTGTCCCAGGGCCAGGGTCCTGTTTATTTTGTCCGAGGATCTCGATTAGTTGTCCTAGGGTCCTGCTTAGTTGTCCTAGGATCTCGTTTAATTTTGGCAGGGTCCTGTTTAGTTTTCCTAGGTTCCCGTTTAGTTTCGCCAGGGTCCTGTTGAGTTTTCCAAGGATATCGTTTAGTTTTGCTAGGGTCCTGTTTAGTTGTCCGAGGGTCTCGTTTAGTTTTGGCAGGGTCCTGCTTGGTTTTCCTAGGGTCTCGCTTAGGTTTGGCAGGGTCCTGTTTAGTTGTCCTAGGGTCTCGTTCAGTTGTGGTAAATACCTGTTTACTGTTCCTAAGGTCTCGTTTAGTGTTGCTAGGGTTTTCCTAGGGTCTCGCTTACTTTTGGTAGGGTCCTGTTTAGTTTCCCGAGGGTCTCGTTTAGTTTTGGCGGGGTCCTGTTTAGTTGTCTTAGGGTCTCGTTTAGTTTTGCTAGGGTTTCCCTAGGGTCTCGTTTAGATTTGCTAGGGTCCTGTTTCGTTTGGCTCTCGTTTAATTGTCCTAGGGTCTTGTCTAAATTCCCTAGGGTCTCGTTTAGTTTCCCGATGGTCCTGTCCAATTTTCCTGGGGTCTCGTTTAGTTTTGGTAAGGTCTTTTTAAGTTTTCCCGGGGTCTCATTTAGTGTTGCTAGGGTCCTGTTTAGTTTTCCTAGGGTCTCGTCTAGTTTTGCGAGGGTCTTGTTTAGTTGTCCTAGGGTCTCGTTTAGTTTTGGTAAGGTCCTGTCCAATGTTCCTGGGGTCTCGTTTAGTTGTGGTAAGGTCTATTTTAGTTTTCCCAGGGTCTCGTTTACTTTTGCTAGGGTCCTGTTTAGTTTTCCGAAGGTCTCGTGTACTTCTGCTAGAGTCCGGTTTAGTTCTCCTTGGGTCTTGTTTGGTTTTGCGGGGGTCCTGCTTAGTTTTCCTAGGGTCTCGTTTGGTTGTGATGGGGTCGTGTTTACCTCCTAGTGTATCGCTTAGTATTGCTAGGGTCCTGTTTAGTTTTACTACGGTCTCGTTTGGTTTTGGTAGGGTCCTGTTTAGTTGTCCGAGGCTCTCGTATAGTTTTGGTAGGGTCCTGTTTAATCTTCCTGGGGTCTCGTTTAGTGTTCCTAAGGTCTTGTCTGGTTTTCCTAAGGTCTTGTTTAGTTTTGCTGAGGTCCTGTTTAGTTGTCCCAGGGTCTCGTCTAGTTTTCCTCAGCAGCATCGTCAGCGTCGTCCTCGCCATCATCGTCATTTCCTAAGGTCTCATATGTATGTCACCGTCAGCATCGTCATCACCATCATCGCAACCATCATCGCCATCATCGTCATCATCTTCATTTTCGTCATCATGTCTTCGGCAGGCCGGGGTAGAGCATTGGCGCCGTACTAAACACGACCCAGGACAAAAACTAAACACGACCAAGGTCGGTGGTGATGACGGCGACTACTACAGCACGACTCACGCGACCATGGTCGGTGGTCAATGAGGGCGGCGGGAGCGAAGCTGAGGATTGAGATGATGTCGGTGGTCATGATGACGATGGTTATGATGTCGGTGGTCATGATGTCAGGGGTCATGATGACGATGGTCATGGTGTTGGTGGTCATGATGTCGCTGGTTGTGCTGACGATATGGGTGGTCATGATGGCGCCTACTACGATGGCGGCGATGACGACGACGTCTTTTTCCGCTCGCACGTGTCGCGGCGCGAGCTGCCGCGACGGAGAAATTGGCCTAAGAAGGCGCACCAGAGGCAGCGGCACCGCAGAGGCAGTGACTCGGCCACGCCAGAGGCCTAGGCAAGGCCTAGGTTCGGCCAGGAACGAGCAGCCATCAGTGCGAGCAGCAGCTGAGCCCCAGCGCGCAGTGGAAAAGGCGCGGTGGGCACCCTATCGCCTTAGCAAGAGCAAGGACTGAATCAGTCACTCACACCCGCGACCACAGGGAAAAAGGCCTGGACCGCCGCTCACTTACTAAACAGCCTCAATCGCTCTCTCCCGCCAGAGGCAGGGCCCCCCATCACTCGTGAGTTAACCTCGTCAGCATCCTCTCCGTTAACCTCGTCAGAATCCTCCGCGCCGACCTCGTCAGCATCCCTTCCAGGGCGATCTCGCGCTCGTCCTGGACCTCGGCCGAAGGCGGCGCCCCCCTCCAGCGCCTGGTTGCTAGAGGGACCTAGTCGTACCAAACTGCGAATTCAAAAAGATCGCAGGCTTCCCCATCTCGAGCCACGCGCTTCATACCAGATGACAGCCCCTCCAAGCCAATCCAATTGCCACGGCGTGGACCAAGGAGCTTGGACAATGAGGGGCCGCGCTTCTCAGTCTGAGGGGCCAACGGGCATGCGTCGAAACCGTCGGCGAGGACTGTGTCGCGCGCGCCTAGCGGGCTGGGGGTCAGCTGCATCTGGCCGGTCCGCCAAGAAGGGGCGACGATCACAGCGCCAAACTGCGAGTCTTCGAAATGAACGAGCATCTGCAATTCCATCTCGCAGGGACCGTTCAATGGGTCGATCCTAGCGTCCTTGCCAGAGACGAGAAGGACGGCGATTACCTTCCCTGCCAGAAGTGAGGTTCGAAAAGGCAACATATCAATACCGTTCGCCGCTAGTGCTCCAGCAGAAGCCAAGTCCAAAGTAACAGCAGCGGGGGAATTCGCCGCGGTCGCCGGAATCAGCGTTGCCGTCTTGAGCCAGGCCCCGCCGCGCAGGCCGAGCACGCGCGAGACGTTGGAACAGGCTTCCCACGCCCTGCGCCACAGGCGCAAGCTGCCTGCCAGGTTCGCCCTCCAGGGGGGCGTCGCTGCGAACGCCGCCGCGGCCGCCCCGTCCGCGCCGAGGGCCTCGCGCGCGCCCCCGCGCGCGGCGCAGAAGCGCAGGGCGCCCATCGCGGACAGCTCATCCAGCCACGCACCGAGGAAGGCCTGCATCGTGGGAGCGGCCGGCCCCGCGCGCGCGGCCCGCGGCGTCTCGGTCGAGGGGGGGGCGCGCCAGAAGAGGCAGCGGCTGAAGCTCAGAATCTTCGCCAGGGCTGGGAGGCAGCGGCTGGGGCTCAGAGGCTCGCTTGGGCCGATGAGGCTGCGATGGCGCGCGGGGCCTTCCCATGGCGCCATCTTGGGGAGTCGGGGAGTCAGGGGGTCGGGGAATCGGGGGGTCGGCGAGTCGGAGACGGGGAGCGGAGTCGGATAATCGGGGAGTCGCGGAGTCGGGAAGTCGGGGAGTCGGGGAGTCGGGGAATCGGGGAGTCGGGGAGTCGTCGGAGAGTCCGGGAGTTGTCGGGGAATCGGAATCGGGGAGTCGGGGAGTCGGGGAGTCGGTCGGGGAGTCGGGGAGTCGGGGGGTCGGGGAGTCGGGGAGTCGGAGAGTCGGGGGGTCGCAATCCAAAGCTCCTAGTACGCAGCCCAAGTCTCGAGAACCCTACGGAGGAAGCGCCAGAGGCAGCCTGCAAGCCGTTGCCGCGTGAAAGAACAATCACATAGTACACCACAAGCACCACTGCATCCTACAGCGAAAGCGCCAGAGCGAGCGGACGCGCCAGAGGCAGCGGACGCGCCAAAGGCAGCGGAGACGTTTCGGAGAGCGTTAAACTCGTTGGCGTAACTTGCTGGCACTCGATGGGCGCCTTGAGGCACCCGCGGGCACCTGCGCCAGAGGCAGCGGCAGAGTGCTCTACGACGGAACTCGTCACAAAAAGAATCCGAATCTTTGTGTTTCAGATGCCGCGCCGTCCAGGAGAGCGATGAGACGCTGACGCTCCTGGGACTGCCCCCAGCGCGCGAGCCATTTCTGGACTTCACTGCTAATGGCGTCGCGGGCTTTGCGCTGTAAGAAACGACCTTCCAGCGCCCTGAGGAAGCAAGCGTGCTCCTGCACAGCGCGTTCGAAGAGAGAATGCTGCGGCTGATGGAGAGCGTAGCGAAAGTACCGCTGTCCGCGGTCAGTGCGCTCTGCGGCCGCGTCACGCAAATCGCTAGCTTCTGCCTGCGCAGCTACCATGAGCAGCGTTTGCACTGGCAGAATTTCCACGTCGCTCGGCGACGTGTACACCTGGCGCCCTCGCTCCGCGAGGAGTGCCGCCGGTTGCAGGCTTGTCGGCAGCGTTCGTGCCCATCTGTCGCTGAAGACGCGAAACTCCCTGCAGTAGGGGAAACGGCGTTGCGGGTGTTCTACGTCCGACGGCGAGAGAGAAAGCGCCACGATGTTGAGAGAGACGCGTTGCGAGTCCCCTGGGGAGCAGATGTCATGCAGCGTACTTTTTCCCTGGTCCATCTGTCGGCGCGAGTACGTCGAAACGCCGTGCACCAAAACAAACTCGGTCAGCCAAGCCTTCTGCTGCAGATGCAACTGCACGAAGGAGTCGAAGATGGAGACGTGAATGGCGCGTGTGTCCAAATTCTGGACGCATTCGACATCGACGCCAGCGAAGCCGGTGCAAAGGGAAACCGAGCAGAACATGGCGCGACGCGCCAGAGGCAGCGGCGGCGTCGTCCCGCGCCAGAGGCAGCGCGAAAAACGGAAAGCGAGCTACTCGCGTCCGAGAGCCGAAACCGCTGCGGATGATGATGACGATGATGGTGATGATGATGATGATGATGATGATGATGATGGTGATGACGGTGATGGCGATGATGGTCATGATGATGGTGATGGCGATAACGACGTCAGCGACACGCGGCAGATCCTTAATATGATGCCCCCCCGTGGTGGACCGGGCAGGAAGTGATACCCGTGACCGACCAAGGACTGAATTCAGCGAGTCTTTCCAAGCGCGCACCCGTCTGGTGGAACAGAAACGCCCCAAGAAGCACAGAAAGGTAGAGCGAGAAGTGAGTCAAGGGAGGAGGAGGGGGAGGAAGGAGAGGGGGGGAGTAGTGAAAAACCAGCAGAAATAGTGGCGGAATGTTTCTGACGAGCACGCCAGCGGGGTCTACCTTGGGGGTCGCACCCCGACAGGACCGGAATTCTTAGCGCACCTCCTAAGAGGGCCTCAGGGCAAATACAATCTCCCGTGCGGGCTCCAGGTTGATCTCTCGGCGAGCAGCAGGAGAGGAGATGAAAGAGTGGAATAAGCAAGAAGAGATGGGGGAGTACGGAGTGGGATGATTACGAGAACCCAGGTTCTGCCTCTCCCGTGTGGGCTCCAGCTTGCTCTCTCGGCGAGCAGCAGGAGGGGAGATGGAAGAAAAGGGGGGAATGATCAAGAAGAGATGGGGGAGTACGGAATGGGAGGAGTACGATAACCCAGGCGAGAGCGCCATTCCTGAGTAAATCGTGAGGAAGTCTCTGGAGGGAACGGGGGTCCTGACCAATTTCTGAGGAAGTCTTAAGCCGGAACGAATGCCTTCAATAAACTGCGGGGACGTCTCATGCGGGAGCGGGGGCCCTGACTAAAAAGCGAAGGCAAACATCTCCAGCGGGACCGGGGCCCTAACTAAATTCTACTGAAGTCATAAATGGGAGCGCCATTCCTGAATAAAAAATGAAGCCAGGCGGGAGGGGGGGTCTTGCCTACATTGCGAGGAAGTCTCAGGTGTGAGCCGTTGTTGTTGGAGCCGGGGGGGCAACAACCTAGTTTGAGCAGGAAGCCTTTCCCTGCCCGGACCCTCTGGGGGAGTTACCCCAGCAAGATAAAGCGCCCGCATCTGTCCTAGATTGTCCTAGGCGGCCCATCGGGTCGCAGGCCCAAACCCCGCCAAGGGCGCCGCCGAGGCCCCGACCACATGGGGGGTACCTAAGCAAGGGGATGGGACCATCTCCGTCCTTGTGTGACCCCAGCCACAGCGGGCCCCGGTCCCACAGGGAAGAAAAACGACGACGACGCGAGCGGTGGCACTGAGGAGCACAAGGATATGTAAGAGCAAAGGAAGACGGCCTGGGAGGGAGAGGAGAAGGCCGGGGGAATGATCGAGGAGGGAAAGGGCTGGAGGGAGAGGGACGGAGGGATGGATGGGGGAAAGAACAGCCGGGCGGGGCCCAGCATCAGCGGGAGAGGGCGGGGAAGCACCAGAAACGCTGCACTGCGAAGATCGCAGCCCAGATCGCAATCCGGCCGAAAGAATACGCAGCCGACTCTGACATCTGATGTCGCAAGTCTGTTTCCGGCGAAAAAACTAAAAAATGTCTGGGCGCCTAGGCCGCGAAGACGCCATTCCTCAAGGAAGTCTCGGGCGGGATCGGGGGTCCCGAAAAAATTGTAAGAAGTCTCCGGCGGGAGCCCACGTCGGGCGGACAGACCCTGACAGGCGGGCCGGGCGGGCAGCACATTCAAGACATGTCGAGGACGTCGTAAACGAGAGCGCCATTCCTAAGTAAATTGCGAGGAAATCTCCGGCGGGAGCGGGGGTCCTGGCTAAATTGTGATGACATCTCAAGCGGGAGCGCCGTTCCTGGGAGCAAGGATCGTCACTAAATTGCAAAGAAATGTCAAGCTGGAGCGCCGTTCCTGACTAAATTTCGAAGAAGTCTTAGGCGGGAGCAGCGGTCCTGACATAATTGCAAGGACGTCTCAAGCGGGAGCGCCCTTCTTGAGTAAATTGCGAGGAAATCCCAGGCGGGAGCGGAAGTCCTGACAAAACTGCGAGGACGTCTCGGGCGGGAGCGCCGTTCTTAACAATTGCGGGAAGTCTGAGAGCGGGAGCGGGAGTCCTGGGTAAAATTGAAGGAAATCTCAGGCGGGAGCCGTTGTTGTTGTAGTCCGGGGGGCAGGGGCCCAGTTTGAGCATGAAGACTTCCCTTGAAAAAAAAACAAGGTGCGAGCCCCGGGGGGGGCACTTCAATCGAATAAAATCAATGTGCACCAGCGGGGGGGATCAGCAATAATTATTCTTCAGGAATGAGAGTTCAACGGCTCCTGCCTGAACCTTCTTCACAATTTAGCCAGGACCCCCGCTCCCGCTTGAGACTTCCTCGCGTTCTGCTCATGAATGGCGTTCTCGCTTGGGACCTCCGCATACTTTATTGAAAGATCGCTCTCCCAGCGCTCTGGAGTCGGGCTCTCGCTGGAGACTCGCTTGCAACTTATTCCAGAATCGCGTTTTTGCGGTGGAGCCCCCAGCAATGTACTCAAGCGCCGCGTTCCCGACACTCAGGCACCAGGAGTCGCGCGCACGCTAAGGAGTCCCTCGCAGCTTACTTACGCACTGGGATCTCGCTGCCCTTCGTGTCTCCGTTGCAGCCCTTCGTGGCCCCATCGCTGCCCTTCGTGGCCGCCTCGCTGCCCTTGGTGGCCCCATCGCTGCCCTTCGTGGCCCCGTTGCAGCCCTTCGTGGCCCCATCGCTGCCCTTCGCGGCCCCGTTGCAGCCCTTCGCAGCCCCCTCGCTGCCATTCGTGGCCCCGTTGCAGCCCTTCGTGGCCCCCTCGCTGCCCTTGGTGGCCCCATCGCACCCCTTCGTGGCCTCCTCGCTGCCCTTCGTGGCCCTGTTGCAGCCCTTCGTGGCCCCCTCGCAGCCCTCTGCGGCCCAATATACGCATGCCCTTCGTGGCCCCCGTTCGTTCGCGCCCGTCGTGGCTCCAAATGCATGCGTTTCTGGCCCCGCTGTCGCCCTTCGCGGCCGCCTCGCTGCCCTTCGTGGCCCCGTTGCTGCCCTCAGTGGTCCCATCGTTGCCATCTTCGGCCCCATCTGCGCATGTCCTTCGTGGTCCCCGCTCGTTCGCGCCCGCCGTGGCCCCATGTGCATGCCCTTCGTGGCCTCGCTGTCGCCCTTTGCTGCCCTGCGTGGCCCCGTTGCTATCCTCAGTGGCCCCGTCGTTGCCCTCTGTGGCCTCTCATTATCTGCCCTTCGTGGCCCCCGCTCGTTCGCACCCTTCGTGGCCCCATGCGCGTGCCCTTTGTGGCCCCGCTGTCGCCCTTCGTGGCCCCCGCTCGTTCGCACCCTTCGTGGCCCCATGCGCGTGCCCTTCGTGGCCCCGCTGTCGCCCTTCATGGCCCCTTTCCTGCCCTTCGTGGCCCCGCTGTCGCTCTCGTTCTCGCTCTCGTTCTCGCTTTCGCTCGTCGTCGCTTTCGTCGTCGTCGCCGTCGTCGTCGCCGTCGCCGTCGCCCTCGTCGTCGTCGTCGTCGTCGTCGTCGTCGTCGGTCCCCTGTCCGCCCCTCTTGGGGTCGGGTTGCCGCCGATTAGCGCTGCCGCTGGCCAGGCCGACGGTCCGCGACCGCCCCGCCGCTTGCCGGGGCCCGGCCTGCAGGGAAGAAAACTATACAACTCAAAAGGGGTGCGATCGAAAACGAAGAGGGCGGGTATCGAGGGTTTTGAAAACACGCGTTGACGGACACTCGAGCAGATAAGAGCGAACAACATTAACATTATTGCTGTTGATGTTGGGGTCTCTCATTTCTGAAACATGAATAATGTAGATACCCTCCTGTAGCATATGTTATTGAATTGAAGTGCCCCTCCTGGGGCTCGCACCCTATCTCTTATCAGGGAAAATATTACTGCTCAATCTTCTGCTGGCCCCCGAACTACAACAACAACGGCTCCCGCCTGATACTTCCCTGCAATTGATTGAAGAATCGCGCTCTCACGCGGGACTTTCTCAAATGTATGTAGGAGTCGCGCTCTCGCGTGGGATTTCCTCGCAATTTATTCAGACGATGCGCTCTCGGCGCTCAGGAATCACGCTCTCGCTTTGGGCTTTCTCCAGATTGTTCTTGGGAATCCCGCTATCTCTCGAGACTTCCTCGCGATTCACGCAGGACCCACGCATCGGCAACCAGCCTGCTCGGCCTGGTCGCTTGGCTTTCCCCCCTCCTGCTAATTTGTCTCGTGCTCCATCCTTCTCCCTCCCCCATCCACCCGTCCTCTCTTCCCCTTTTTTAGGTGCTGCGCTAAAGGCACGTGGCAGGTAAGGAAGATAAATCCCCAAGGGGGTGCGAACGAAGACGACGAGGGCGGGTACCGAGGATTTGGGATATACGTATTAGTTGGCACGTGAGCGGATAGGAGCGAACAATCTTAGACTGATTGTTGAAGTCTCATTTCTAAAGAATAAGTGTTGCTGATATCCGGAAACGGTTCCGCGCGCTCTCGCCTCGACGCCGCCTGTATTTTCTCTGAAAGCGAGGCTCCCGCTCGAGCGTTGGCTTGGGCCTGAATGTGGGCCCTTGGAGGCCCAGCTACGACAACAACGGCTCCCGCTCGATACTTCCGTACAATTTACCCACGAGACACCCTGGCCAGAGAGGCCCCCGAACTCAAGAACGGCGCTCTCGCTCGAGACTTCCTCGCAATTCAATCAAGTTGGCGGAGGCCCAGCTACGACGACAAGGGCTCCTGCTCGATGCTTCCTCACGGTTTACTCCGAGAGCCCCTGGCCAAGAAGGCCCCCGAACTCAGGAACGGCACTCTCGCTCGAGACTTTCCCGTAATTCAAACAGGTTGGTTGAGGCCCGGACACGGCGACAAGGGCTTCCGTTTGATATTTCGCCATAGGTATTCCGAGAGCTCCTGGCCAGACAGGCCCCCGAACTCAGGAACGGCCCTCTCGATCGAGACTTCTTCGCACTTCAGTCAGTGGCCGACGAGGAAAAGATTCCCCCCGAAATGGGGTGCAATCGAAGACGAAGCGGGCGGGTATCGAGGGTTGGGGTATACGGAATGCAAGACACGCGTGCCAATAAGAGCGAACAATCTTCAAACTATTGTTGTTGTTGATGATCTCGCCCGCGACCCACCCCCGCGACCCACCCACGACAAACCCACATCGCTTTGACGAAAATGCGGCGGGCTCGTTGTGCAACATATAAACAAATGGGTGCCTGCGGCGGGCTTCTTCAAAACCTTGCAGACTGCCGAGACTGCCGACGACCCCGCCGCCCCCTCACGCTTATCCGCAACTGCGGGGTGTTACGTGTACATATGAGGGAGGAGGAGGAGGAGGAAGAGCAGGAGGAGGAGGAAGAGGAGGGGAACGACGAGAAGGAGGAGGAGGAGGCGGAGGAGGAGGAGGAAAATAAGAAAGAGGATGATGACGAGGAGGAGGAGGAATGCGGAACGCGACCATCCCTACTCCACTCGACGATGCAGCAACTGCATTCTGAAGCGAGATGTCGCCAGGCGAACCAAGAAAAACTACACGACCGATATGCGAGAGGCGAGATCGTGCAGCATCCGTGACAAGTGTTGGGGGCTTGGACCGTTGCACCAACACCAACACAGGGGATTGCCCCCATCAAGAGAGGATGATCCCAGATTTTGGTGCTCCGGGTAATCTGTCGGCCACCTGGGAAGCCCGAGTACTACCACCATCGCCGAGATCGGGATCACCTTCCCGCGGTGGAGGCACACCGCCGGTGCAGGCGCTGGTGTCAACCCCTTAGGCCTCCGACAATGAGAAAACGAGTCCCTGTACATCGGCGCCCCTGTACATCGACGGCGCGGCCGCGCTCGGGCCCGTCTCGGGGGGCCCGCCCGCCGGAGGCTTCTGTCTGACGGGGGGCCGCACTCGGGACCCTGGCGCGGCCGGCGTCGCGGGCGAGGCAGGGAGAGGAAGGCGTCGCGGGCGAGGCAAAGAAAGGGAGAGGGAGGAGGAGATGAGGAGGGAATGGGGAGGAGGGGGGCTCGGGGGGGAGATGGGGAGGAGGGGGAAGAGGGGTGAACAAGTGACGAGCGGGAGGAGGAGAAGGAGGAGGCAGAGGAGAAGGAAGAGGTGGATGATGATGATGCTGATGATGATGATGATGAGGAGGAGGAGGAGGAGGAGGAGGAGGAGGAGGATGCCTCCCGCCGCCGCTGCCGAGGCCAGAGGACGCCTTTTATCGGGGCGCCGCGCGCCCGAGCAAGCTTCAAGGAAGGTGCACCGGCAAAGATGATTGGACAGCGGGCGGAGGCGTGGCCGACGACCAGCTGCACAAACACTGAGTCGAGGGTACAAACATACGCGCGAGGGAGGGAGGGCTGGGAGCGCAACAAAGAGACCTCAAATGGCCATGGAATGGCAAAGGAATGCCGCACAGATCCATGGCCCTGACATGCGGCCTCTCCTGCTGTGACGTCTGGCAATCTACAACGAAGTAGTGGGCATGCCTCCCGCCGCCGCTGCCGAGGCCAGAGGACGCCTTTTATCGGGGCGCCGCGCGCCCGAGCAAGCTTCAAGGAAGGTGCACCGGCAAAGATGATTGGACAGCGGGCGGAGGCGTGGCCGACGACCAGCTGCACAAACACTGAGTCGAGGGTACAAACATACGCAAAACTGCCAAACATTCCTTGGTCATCTCTATACAAAGCTGAATTATTCACCGTCAAACGAAAAGACTGGTCAATGCAATTGTCTTAGAACTGCCATGAGCGTGATCGAGGCAACGAGCAAGGGCCTTGCACAAAGCTGGAGGGTACTGCTGAGCGGCTTTTGTCTTAAAGCCGCCTCCTTGTGCGAGGCCATGGATTGATGTGTGCTTCTTCGCTGTGCGAGAGCACAGCTTGCCATGACATTCACGGGCAACAGAATGCAGAGACACGCGGTCCCCTAAAATTCTGGTGGGCTTCTTCCAGGGTGTCCCCCATTGGCGCATGCCAGTATACACGAAGTGGCTCGTACTCCATGCGGCGGCTTTTTTGAGACGAGGCAGCAGCCAGAGACGCGAACGTGCCGGGTTCTCCAGCGCCACCGGGCGCTGGAGCAGGTGCATCAGCTCAAAAATACTGCAACAGAAACCGGCAAGAACATTACCAATTCGAATGGCCTGCACATCGGCAGGATGAGTGACCTCAGGGAGCCCCATCAGATGCTGGTCAGATCGGAGCCGCGACGGGAGCTGTGGTCCAGCTTGACCTAGCTCTCGCAGCGGCCCCGTGTCCCTGGCCCTCGTCCACGTCTGGCACGGCGTCCCCATGAACACTCCCCAGACCTGTCCGGCCAAGAGCCAGCCTCTCACGAGCTTCTGGGCCCTCCTTGCCGAAAGGTCCCAGGCTGGCCCACGGCAGATATCCCACTCGAGCACGGCGAAGCCCCTCTCACGCAGCGCCCGCGAGAGCCCGCCATGCCCGCTGAACAGCTCTAGAAAGACCTGCGGCTGGACCAGGCGGGCACCCCGGCTGGCCAAGGCGCGAGCGAAGGCCTCGCGAGGCAAGTCGGCAGCTGTGTCGCCGCCTCGACCGCCCTCGCGCGGACGCCTGGGGACAGCCGCTGCAGCTGCTCGCCCACGCGCCCCTCCTTCTGGTAACGCCTCACGCTGGAGTCGCAATGCCAACGACCTCTCAGCTTGATCTCCTGCAGCGTCCGCAGCTGGGACGCTCGGTCGTGGCTGGGCCCGCTGTGCCTCAGCATGTACAGCTCCGGGCCCAGAGCCTGGACCCCTGCGCGTCCTGCCGCTTCCCGAAACTGGACCACCAGGTCGGCGTGCCGGAAGGCGAACAGCGGCTCCCCGGCCGGCGTCTCCCTCTTGAGGTAGGCGAGCACGGGCACGAGGAAACGGAACAGCGGCTGATCGAACACCACGGTCTCGTCGAACTCTCTTGTCTTGCTGCTGATCTCCTCCTCGCTTGGGCGCAGCACGATCGCCCAATTTGCCACGCGGGTCCCTGGCACAGGCGGCGCGAGCATCTCGGCGGTGACCCGCTGCAGCTCGCTGGGGCGCAGGTAGCAGTGGAAGGTGATGATCGTCCAAGCCGCCATCGCCCAGAAGCCGGTCAGCAGCAGCTCCAGCGCGATCAGCGCGACGACCTCCCATGGCAGCGGCAGCCGAGCACGCCCAGGGGCGAGCCGCTTCCAGCCCTTCAAGGCCTGCGCCGAGCGCGGAAGGGAGAGCCCTCCCGACTTCGCGAACTGCGGCCGGAAATACTTCACCGCCGCTAGCCCCTTGGTGCCCCTCTGCGCGAGCTCCCCGAAAGAGTACTCCTGGTCCATCCAGCTGGCGACCACTAAGTCCATCTCGTCGTCGTTCGGCTCCGCCTGCAGGGAGCCCGCCGGTCGCAGCCGAAGCCACATGCGGAGGATGTCCTGCCACAGGCCGTCGTACTGGGCCACGGTCTTCGGAGTCACCGAGGCCCGCTGCAGCAGCGATCCATGGCTTCGGAGCGCCGCCCGACGAGCAGCAGCAGTAGCTCCCTGCCCGCGCCTCGCAGCTCGCGCCATCTTGCGGCTCCGGGCCGCGGGTGGTGGCGGCGCCCGCTGCTCCTGGCGCGACTGGGCTGCGACAGCACTCAGGTGCCGCCCCCTCCGAAACGGGGGCCGCTCGGCAGGCGGGCCGCCTCGCCGCAGGGCGTGCCGGCCGGCGGGCGCCCCGCAGAGCGCCGACGGCAGGCTCGCGGACGGCCAGCTCGGCGAGCTCGAGGCCGGCGCTGCGGCAGTCGGCCAGCTGGCTGCTGCGCCCGGCGTCCCGGACGGCCCACTGCTTGAAGCCCTCGGCAGAGTCCGCCGCGGCGCCGTCGAGCCAAACCCCGAGGGGGATGTGGCGGCGCGACGGCGCATCGGCGACGTTCCGTTCAGACGGAATCCAGCGCACCGAGGCCTGCACCGCGCCCGCCAGGCACCAGGCGGCCCATTGCCGGGCGACGCGGAGGACTCCCCCGGCTGAGGAGCGCCCCTTTTCCATAGCACACACGAGCCCCATGTTATCGCAGAGGAAGAGGATACGCTTACCGAAGGACTTCGAGTCGCGAAGTGCGTGCCTAAGAGAATGAACGAGGGCCCGACCTTCGAGGGCGATGATCTTCTCGGCCCGGGCCCACCCTCCGCTCGACACCACCTGCCACCTCCCCCCGTACAGCTCCTCCTCCACCTCCGGGACCTTCCACAAGTTACTCTCTGGGTCCTCCACCGCCACCCCCGTCGACACGACAGGCTCCACCCCCGGCGACACGGCGATCTCGGCAATCGGCTCGGACTTCGCGGTGTCGGCGGTCGGCGGGTCGCTCTGCTCGAAGAGGCAGTCGCGAGGTCGCGAAGCAGCTGGTCGTCGAAATCGCCACCTCTCCCCGTACCTCCCAGCACCACGAATTGCTCCCAGGTCGGCCTCCTTCTGGCACACGCCCCTCCCCTCCTCGCTAGCGTCGCTCGCGTAGATCCTGGGAGACCAGGTGGCCCTGAGATCAGCCCAAGCCAGGGGGATCAGGGAGGCGGCCCAGCGAAGCTCACGGCGGACAGATGGCGGCAGCTTCATCACCCGATCGAAGTACTTCCTCGAGAAGGCATACACAGAACTAAATACGGCCAAGAGCGGGCGCCTCGACATTGCAATGAACGCAAAGTGGCCAGCAATCTTCCCCACTTGTCGCCCTGAAGCGTGCCCACGACCAAGCAATCCCTGGATCCCAAGACGAAACCTCCAAGCACGACGACTCTTCGGTCTCACAGCTCCACGCTCCCCGTCGAAGACCCACCCCAGCTGCTCAGACACCGAGGCGGGGAGATCAGGATCGTGCAGAGGGAGCCCCGCGCCGCTCAAGGCCTCTTGGGCCGACCTCAGGAGGGCCGCAGGCCTGCCAGGATTTACTCCAAAGGAAATGAAATTGTCAACATAGGCTGTGTAGGCCCCGTCCTGGATGGGAGGCGTCGGCATACCATCGACCACTTCGGGAACGCTCTCAAACCCCCCCTTCTGGAGCAAGATATTTCTGTGCACTCTCTGACAGAAGTCCAGCGCATGCGTCCAGCCCATAGGCAGGACGGCCAAGCACGGGCGCGCCCAAGCACGACCAGGAACTGGACGCCCGCCCAGCTCTCGCACTCCAAGTTGCGCTGCCCGAAGCCGCGGGAGCGCGAAGAGGTGCCGGAGCTCCGGCGGCAGGCCCATGTTGTAAAAAGCGTCCGCTATGTCGACGCCCGCCGTCCACAGCACCTCGCCCGGCGCCAGCTCGATGGAGCTGAAGCTGCCCCCGGACGCCAAGCTGGTCTTGTCGGGCCCCCCGAACCGGAAGTTGCTGCCCCTGCAATCGATCACCAGGCGCTGGCGACCATCCTTCTTCCAAACGGTGAATAGACCGACTTCCTCAAAATCCCCCTCATCAATCCTGAACTCCAGCATGCCACCGTCCCTCATCCTCTCGACGGAGGCCAGGTAGGCCGCGGGCTGCCGCAGCACCGGGTCCAGGTAAGGGCGTGCGAAACCAGCCTCCTTCTTAAAAATCTCGGCGCTTTGAATTGGCAAAACCTTCGAAGTGATGAACCTTCGCACGATATCTGGACCGTCGTCTCCCAGCAACTGGCTCAGGGGCACAGGCGTACCGCCCACAGCTGGCAGAGACACGAGGTCGTGCGCGAAGGGGGCCACCGTGACGGGCTCGCCGTCGGAGTAGCCGGCGCCAACCTGGAGCTCCTGGAGGGCCACCTCGGTCGACAAATCTGGAGGAATGGAGCCCATCGCCGCACAGCTTTCGGCGAGATGCTCCAAGCAAAGTTGCTGCATCCTGTTGGGCTCCTGGCCTGCGCGGCGCGGCGGGTCATCCGAGCCGGCGTCCAGCTGGTTGAGCGCCACCACTAGCTCAGTCACGAGCTCGCCCTGCAGCGCCCTGTTGGCGCGGCGACGCCGCGCTGCGCGGCCGCCGCCGCCGCCGGCGGCAGCCGCCGCGAGACGACACCAGTCAGGGACTGGCAAGGGCAGGAGCGACCGCTGCATGTGGTCGTCACCTCTGCCCCCCACCTCTTCTGCATCACCCCCGGGCCGAGGCAGTCCCGGGGGCGGTCCCAGCATCATGACTTGGGGGGAGGAGCGTCCCGGCCGCCCTTGTTGGCCTTCTGCTCCTCCCTCAGCTTCCTCGCGTTCTTCTTGATGCTGTGGATCCGCTCCAGCTCCTTCGACACCGAGTCGAGCAGTTCCGGGCACACCATCGAGGGAGACCTCGAGCCTCCCATGAATGCGAATGCCTCCTCCAAGGGCATCCGCATGTTGTGCTGCTGCTGCTCTGCGCTCCTGTCGTCCCAGTAGTGCTCGATGAGCTGGAGCTTACGGTAGCCGAGCTCCGCGCTCGCCAAGTTGTAGACGTCCAGGTGGTCGGCGGTGCCCATGGCCTCGATCATTTTCGAGAGCGTCTCGTGCATGTCCACCCCGAAGTCGGTTGGGTTCAGCTTCCGCTTCGACTTCCACATCTCATGATGGAGGACGGGGCCCCCTTCCTTCACCTGGTACTTGGCACACCACTGCGCCGTCCTCGGAGGAGCCACAGCAAACCCCGGCACGGGCTCCTCGCGACACAGCAGCACCACCTCGCGCCACTCCCGAGCGTTGCCGCCTGGCTGCCCAGCTCCCGGCGGGATCTCGAGTGTGCGAGCGTCGCTTCCGCGGTACTCCTGAGTGAACCACGGGATCTCGCTGTCTCTCAGCAGCACCGCGCTGGCCCCGCCGCCGCCGGCCAACGTGAGAAGCCCGCGCCGACCCGCACGGCCCACGAGGGTCGCTCCGCCCGGCACTCCGACGGCCACCTTCGTGCCGAACGCCACGGCGCCGTCGACGTCCTCGGCAGCCACCCAGTGCCAGCCTGGCGCGGGCTCCCCGCTCGGCAGCGGCGCGGCCGCCGCTGTGTCTGGCACCGCGGGCGCCCGACCCGCTGGAGCAGCGGCCGCCCCGGGGGCGGGGGCCACGGCGGCTGGGGCCGCGGCTGCCGGCGCCGGCGCGGCCGCGGCCGCCGGCGGGGCTGGCGGGGCCGCCCCAGGAAGCGCCAGCGCGCCTGGGTCCGCTGCCGCGGGGTGGGCCCCGGCCACGTCGACCAGGGGGGGGACCACGATCGTCGGGTCCGCCAGCGGCATGCTGCCCGCCGGCGCGCCGGCACAGTTGACCGCGGACAGCGTGAGGAGGAAGGGCCCGTCAGGCAACGGCCCGTGCCCCAGCGCTGCGCCGCGGCGGAGGGCGCCCCAGACCTCGGCCGCCGTGGGGAGGCGCCGAAACCTGTAGACTCGGTTCTCCTGGACGCCCCCCGCCCTGCCGCCCTGCCCGTGTACGAAGTGGATCTCCATCACGTCCGCGTCGGGGCTCGTGGTCTCCCCGTAGTCGTCGAAATCCGGGGTCATCACGTACCCTGAGCGGAAAATGTCCAGTCGCTCATGGTACAGGGCGGGGCCTCCCACTCGATACCTGGTCAGGTGGAAACCTCCCGCCAGCGGCCCAGCCGCCATCTTCAACAAGCGGCGGCAACCGGCGTCCTGCGGAAGGCCTTCGCCTGCTCCAGCGCGAGGTGCACGAGGTCGTCGCCCGCAGGCGCGCTGTCCGCCTCCACGGACGCCGCGGCGGGCGCTGCAAGCGCCCTCGGGCGAGGCCGCCAGGCCCACGAGACGGCCGCGGCCCCGAGCACGGCGCCCAGGAGGAGCGAGAGGCCAGCCACCCAGGCCAGCTGCGACCGGGGCACCCCGGGGCGGCGGCGGCCGCCAAAGTGCCCTCGCCGCTGGGGCACGCGCACTGCAGCGCTGGGCAGTGCAGGGCCGGACTGCACCAGCAGTCCGGGCAGTCGGCCACCGAGGCCCGGACGACGAAGGCGGTGGTCAGCGCCTGCCCCACGTCGTGGAGCAGCCTCACCAGCCCGGCCTCCATCCCCCGGCAAGGTCTCAGCGCAACAAAGAGACCTCAAATGGCCATGGAATGGCAAAGGAATGCCGCACAGATCCATGGCCCTGACATGCGGCCTCTCCTGCTGTGACGTCTGGCAATCTACAGCGAAGTAGTGGGCAGGAGGAGGAGGGGGGCGAGGAGGAGGAGGAAGGGGGCGAGGAGGAGGAGGAGGAGACAGGGGGGTGGGAGAGAGGAGGAGGAGGAAGAGGAGGAGGAGGAGGAAGAGGAGTATGAGGAGGATGAGAAGGGGGAAGAGGAATAAGAGGTGGAGGAGGAGGAATTCCTGATATGCTGGATGACACGGGTCGGGCTGCCACGGCGCAGGCTGAGATAGCGCAGGTTGTCCAGAGGCTGTTTGCCAACGTTGAGGCCGCCAAAATCACCGGCCAACAAAAGCTTTTAGAATAACATAGTGACTGCAGTGCGGCCGTCCGAAACGAGCCGACTCCTCAGGCTGAGGTGCTGCCCTTACTCTTTGACACCAAAAATATGATGAGGAAGAGCCCATCGGACAAAGCCGCCGGCCTGGATGGAATCATCGGAGAGTTTGGCAAAATCGCCCAGGGACCTGTCTCTCGTTTGGTCGACCCTCTGCTGCTCAAAACCACTCTCCTCCAGAGAGAGCCCCTGGGGTACAAAAGCGGTGAGATCGTCTTTTCTTCAGAAGGGAAAGGGTGACACCAAACTCATGAGCAATCAGAGGAACGTGCTTCTTGGAAGCACGACAGGTAAGCTACATCACAAGACTCTCCGTATTGCCGCTCTGAGGTTTGCGTAGGAAGATTTACTGCAGGTGCAGTGCGGAGGGTCACCTGGACGCGGATTGGAAAATGTGATCTTGATGGTTCGCCAATTTTGAGCGCGGCGCGCGAATGTTCAATGTCTCATGGGGGGACATTTGTCGACCTGCACGCGGCATTTGATTCTGCCATCTAGCAGTTGTGTCTCGCCCTTCCTGCTGAGCAGGGCAGGCTCGAAGATGCGTTCCAGCATGTTGAAGTGAACCCCTTTCTTCAAACAGGGTTGGAACCTGAGCTGGCCACGAAAGGTCCTGTCGACAATGTGGACATGCTCCCCCACCACCTCCACTTGATTCGGGAGAGCCAAACAAGCAGTTTTTAGCGGGCGAAGGGTGCGTCGGATTTTGCGTGCCCTGGAAGAGGATGCCGTCCTGGCGCGACCCCTGCCACGGACATGTTTAATGTCATAGTTATTTGCCAGAGTGGAGGGTCGCATTGAGAATATGGCCATGACTGAAGGACTCGTTTGGACGCCCCAACCTTCAGTAGCCCATTTCGGCCCAGCTGCTGACAGTGAAACCCGCACACCAGCACTGCTTTCGTGGACAACTTTGCAGCGCCCACCGCAGCCAGAGCAGCAGAGATCGAAATCAAACTCGGACGACTTGTGGAGATCATATACAAAGTCGCACCTCAACATGGTTTCAATCTGAACTTCAACAGGACAGTTGCGCTCATGTCGTTCAATGGAACGGGCTCCAGACTAGAAGCGAAGACGCATGAAAAGGCGGGCGGCAAGCTCTTGGTGAGAGAGCTGTTCGATTTCAAACTGCCCATCGTCCGCAACCACAGAATGTCAAGAACTCACGTCAAATACCCAGGGTTCATGGGGGATGCGATAACGGAGCGGATACGGTCAGCACGGACAACAACTAGGCTAAACAAGAAAGTGGCGGCACCATGCATGCATCTAGAGCCCATACACGCACGGTGAGATACAGTGGAGCATGTGCTGGGTCAAAGTTCTTGTTTGCAGCTTACACCTAGGACCCCTTTTTTTACCCAAGTATCTCCAAGCCAAAGCGATCACTGGATATATGGGCATTCGTCGTACACATTTGAATTTCAAGGTCACAAACTCGAACGAGGTGCAGGCAGCGATGATCGACACACTGTTCAAAGTAAACAGATTGCCACTCAGTTCGGTGCTGTCAATTGCGAAGCTGGGATGGGTGCCTCGCATTGTACATGGAACGTAGCCAATGATGGGAAATTCTATAGGCTTCCAAAGGGATGGTGAATGGGCGAGAATGCTGAGGAATGATACTCATTGACTGAGGACCCTCATGGGGCAACGGACAAACACGCTTGGCCTTGATGATGACGATTTCACACGGTTGGTTCGGGAATCAAAACAGGCATAGTTGCAGTATACCGATAAGACCACCCTTGGGTGATAAGGAGGTTGGGGGGGGGGGGGGGGGGAAGGGGAGGCAATCGATTTGCAATGAACCCCGCCTACCACCAACAAAGAGTGCACGACAAACAATACAAACCACCTGTTCCCGCTTGCTCCGATCAGCCTAATATATATATATATATATGTATGTATGTATATGTAGGTGTATGCATATACATATATATATATATATGTACATACATACATATATATATATATAAGTTTACCCATCGATCTACCAAATCAACCCCTCAATCAAATCATCTGTGTGTGTATATATGAATATACCTATGTGTATATATATACATATTTTTTCGCTACACGGGCGACCAGAGCAGACGTGGGCTGAAGGGGCCATGCAGTGCGCGAAGTGCAACATATAACTCTTTAGCCAGAGGGTTCCACTCAAGACCGTCGCTTCTGCTGCGGCGGTGCCACAGTAAGATAGAAAAGCCTGAATTATCGAGATATTCACCTCATCCCTGGGAGGGAGGGTGGGCACTACAGAGCCAAAAAGGATCATGGAAACGACATCCTGTCGAGCGGTCGCCCTCGAGAACACAGCAAGAGATGTCAGGGACAGAACATTGCTACGCACCAGTAGGCTAGTCTACACGGGCGACCAGAGCAGACGTGGGCTGAAGGGGCCACGCAGTGCGCGAAGCGCAACAGATAACTCTTTAGCCAGAGGGTTCCACTCAAGAACGTCGCGTCTGCTGTGGCGGTGCCACAGTAAGATAGAAAAGCCTGAATTATCGAAATATTCACCTCATCCCGACCCCGTAAGACGGACTGTTAGGGCAAGGTGGGTGGGAAACTCAAAGCTTGAACACATTCTGCAGCCTGCGCAGGGCTGCCGGCACAGAACGAAGCTGGGATGACGTCATCTTTGAAATCTGGCGCATGAGGGTGCCATGCTTCTCGTAGCGCCGCACGCTGGATGCCGAGCGCCAGAGGCCTCTCTTCTGGATGGCCTCAAGAGGGCGCAGCTTCAGGGCGGCGTCGGTGCTCGGGCCCCCGTGTCTTGCACAGTGCGGCGTGACCCTGAGAGAGCCCAGCTTCACGTCGGCCACGGCCTGGTTGAAGAACTGCTCGTACTTTGCGAGGCTGATGTCGAAAAGGAGCCTGCCGCGGCGGGCCTTGCGAGAGGCCCAGAGCAGGGCGTCGCGGCAGATGCCCCTGTTGGCCTTCAGACTGGCCTGGTCGCCGAAGACGATGGTGCAGTCGTGGTCCCCTGACTTGGTCGACGGGGCAGGCTGCTGGCCGTGGTCGTCGGCCTGAGGCGTGATCGTGGCCACGAGGCTGGGGCAGTTGGGGTTGGACCCGGCCTGGCGCTGGCTCACCTCGCGACTCGTGATGGCCAGGGCGCTGCTCGGCCTGACGCACCCGTCGAAGCTGACGAGCAGGGCCCCAGCGGCGGCGACCCCCTCGCGGTCTCTCTCGGCGAGGTTGTCGGCCATCAGCACCGCCGCCTCCCACGGCATCGGATATCTGACCCGATCGGGCCCTGCCTTGAACCAGCCGGCCAGAGAGTCCTTGGCTCGGTACATGGTGGTCGGCGACCTTCGCGGGTAGTCCTTCGCGAAGATCGCCCCGTGGACGGCGTTCCTGGCATGGGCGATGCTGAGCCCTTGGAAGTACTGGTGGTCGAGGTACTTTGTCATGGCCAGGTCGGTCTCGCCCATGGGCACCTGACGGAGGTGCTGCTCGGTCGCCCACAGGCTGAACTTGCGGCGGGCCTCGCGGTACAGGGAGACGGTGCGGGGCTGGGCGCGCTGGTGCTTGAGGTAGGGCCTGTCCGCTCCGACTGCCCGCTCGCGCCGGCGCACCCCGACGCTCTCGGCGGCATGCGCCCCGGCACGGCGCCTGCCCGCCAGAGGCGGCAGGGCTGGGCCAGGCGGCGCCCCACTGCGGCGCCGAGGCGGGCCACTCGGGCGGCGACCCGGCAGGGCAGGAGGGTTGCGGCCGCTGGAGCTGGATGCCTCCGCCTGGGAAGCCGGCCGCCAGCTCAGTATCCCAGTCGCCGCTGAGCGGGTCACCGGCATGAGCACAGCGTGCGCCACGGGGGGCGCAAGCCGCGAGGAGGCGAGCCCATCTGCGGCAAAGCTCAGGTGGGTAGGCCCCCGCAAGGCTGGTCTTCCAATGGCTGCGGATGGCCCCCGAGGGCGAGGCGAGGGACGCCTTGCCCTGGAGGATCTCGTGGCTGTGGCTCCCTGGGCAAAGGCGCTCGAGCGAGGTGATCTCTGGGGGACTCGACGCGAGGTACGTGGGCTTCTTATAGGCGCAGCCGTCCTGGCAGTAGTGAAGGAGGGCCCAGTTGCCACCTGAGGCCTTCAGGAAGTCCATGAGGGGGTCAGAGCTGAAGAGCTTGGACCCAGCCGGGTTCTCCAGAGACCAGTGTATACCGCACTGATGACATAGCCGTAAGAGCCGCAAGGTAGCACGAGCAGCTCGAAGCCCTTGAAGCTGATGAGAGGCCCGATGGGACCCAGTAGCAGGTGACCAAAATGTGCACGGAGTACCGAAATGAATGATACAAAGCTTCTTAAGACGACTCCAACGTGATAAGGTACGAAAGACAGATTGATGATGGACGTCGAAATGCTTCTCATTTCCAATCTCGAAGTGTGGAGTACAGTGCAAACGAATGTCTCTGACGGCTGCTGTGAGCCTGCCGGTGCCCGCGTAGAGCTCGCAGAATGCCCGGCGTCGGACGTGGTCCCGACGAGGCGCCTCGGCCGCGGTCGGGCGGGGGAGCTCTGCCCGCGGCGGTGGCCGAGCACGCCGTCACGGCTGCGCGCGCGGCGGAGCCCGCGGGGCAGAGCGAGGAGGCTCGGGCGCTGGATGCCCGGGGGGGCGCGCCAGCCCGAGGGGGCCTCCGCCGCGCGAGGGCGCCCGCCCGAGCCAGGCGTGCAGCCGCCTCGCCGGGCGAGAGGCCGGCGGCCGGCCCGCCGGGCGCCGGGCGGCGCACGCGGGCGGGAGGCCCCGGAGGGTCCGCCGCCAGCCCTGCGTTGGCCGACTCGATGCTGGCCACGGCGCGCTGGCAGCCACGCTGGGGGTGGTCAGGTAGGACGTGCCCCAGGTCAGCTGCGCGACTGTCGGCGTCCGTCGGGTTGCGGCCTGACTCGCAGTAGCGCTGCTACCACTGGATCTCGCACCCGATCTGCCGGGCAGCGCTGACCCGGCACAGCTGAAGGAGGGCCTTGTCCCGGGCGCGCCCCTTCTCGAAGCTGAGGAGCGCCGCCATGTTGTCGCCCAGGCTGCCGACGCGGAGCCCGTGCATACGGGGGTCGCGCGAGGCGCGGACGAGGCCCAAGAGCTGAGTCCGGGCCTCCTTCACGTGGATGGAGGCCCTGTACCGGAAGGCGCCCCGCACGATCATCTTCCAGCGGCTGCGGACGAGAAGGGAGTCGCCCAGGGCTGGCACGGCACCCTGCACGATGACGGTCCTCGTGCGAGGGAGGCGCCGGTCGATCACCGACGGCTTGGAGCAGGGTGCCAGGAGGCCGGCGATGAGCAGGTCGGAGGTGGCCGTGGGCTCAGGGGTCCAGCCGCGGATCCCGTCACTCGGGGCTCCAGGCGCGACCAGCTCCTCCTCCTCCATCTTGAACCTCCAGCGCTCGCGGTACTTGAAAGCCTGCATGACCTCGTAGTCGGCGCAGGCCGTCTCGTGGAGGGCGCAGCCGCCGTTCCCCGCGACGGCGAAGGGCCAGCCTGTCCAGTCGCGCAGCTCGCCGCCTGACGCGTCGCTGCAGTAGACTACGCGCGACCAGGGGGCGGCGAGGTCCACGTCGGCCAGCAACAGCAGGCCCTTCACCACGCGGAGCTCGCCCAGCAGGTGGCGGCCCAGGGGGGCCCGCTCGTCCAAGTGCTGTGCGACGAAGCGGTACCCCTCATCCAATGCCGAGAGCGCCGGCCGCAGGATCATGAAGTGGTTGACCAGGTGGCCATACACGACACGGAGGGCACGGCCTGAAGCACGACGCACACGCAGCAGGTGCTCCAGACTAAAATAGAAGCGCCAGGCTCGGGCCTCCGTATGACGGAGGCGGCGTGCGGTCGTGTCGAGTACGACGCCGACCGTGGTGTACAGCTTCGTGGGCTCCACCTGGTCGTGGTAGTCGATGCCCAGGTAGTCCAGGACATGCTGTATGCCGCGCAGCGCGTGCTCGGTGTCCCTGAAGTTGAGGCCGATGACGTTGGCGTTGTCCACGTAGGGCTGGGGCAGCGGGCGACCGGGCGCCAGCAAGGGCGCGGGGCACCGCTCGTGCACCAGGCGGCTGCCGTCATCGCATCCCAGGCTCAGGAGGCCCTTGCACTGGGCCTCCTCTAGAAGATCTTGGCAAAAGACAGTGACCACGACCAGCCCATCAAGAGGCCCCGGAAGACCGCGAAGATCCGAGTGTCGCTCGACACCTGGACGAAACGGCCGTCGGCGTGGATGTGCACCAGCGGGTCGCCGAAGTCGGACGCGGCCTCCGGGTAGTTGAACCCGAACCAGTCCGCAAGGTCGTCGTTCGCGAACTGGTAGAACCCGTCCTTGAGGTCCAGGCCCGCCGCGTGGATGTCGGCCGCCAGGGGGTCGACGCCCTGAGACCGCAAAGCCTGATCCGAAAGGTCGAGCCCTGCGAGGGCCCCGGCGGATCCCAAGGCGGCATGGGGCGGCCTCCTGTGGAGCGAGGAGGGCTCCCGCCCATCCAGGGCGAGGCGGAGCGACCCGTCCTTCTTGCCCACGCAGAAGGCGCCGATGCGGCCACGGATGGAGAGCCTGAACCCGACGAGGCCCACGGAGGCGAGGCGCTTGATGAAGTCGATCCTGGCCCAGCAGTTGTTCTTGAGGATCGGGTCCCAGTACGGCGTGATGGGCTGGGTCATCTCGCTCTCCTGGAAGGCGCCCAGCTCGGCCTCAGTCCTGAAGATGAGCTCGTCGGCGTTGTCCAGGTACCTCCGGCCCTCGGACCCCAGGCAGCCGCGAAGCACCTGAGGGTGACGGTCACGATGAAGTACCTTGAGGAGGTCGGGGTCGTACGGCTTCAGGTTCATCGGCTGCCCCGAGTACAGGTCGTGACTCTTGATGAGGTCGGCGTAGGCGGTAGCGGGCAGGATGTCGGGCCGTTCTCCGTAGTTCTCGATGCGCCGGCTGACGCGCGAGATGATCGAGCGCTGCGCCTCCGTGAGGCGACGGCTCGAGGAAGGCTGATGCGCCCGAAGGGTGCGCGATGGGGCGTCGAGAGCGTTCAGAGACCAGATCGCCTCGCGCACACACCGCACTCGCGACCGCGATGCAGGCCCAGCATGGCCGCCGCGCGCGAACACCTCCCCAGACAGCGGGATGGGGGAAGGGGTCTCTGTGACTGTGACCCTGGATGGCGCGGTAGTCCTTGGCGGGATCTGGCCGAGGGCCGTCACCAGCATCGTCGGACCGCCAGGCTCGTC
Source organism: Prorocentrum cordatum (assembly GCA_963575745.1). Classification (NCBI taxonomy): domain Eukaryota; class Dinophyceae; order Prorocentrales; family Prorocentraceae; genus Prorocentrum; species Prorocentrum cordatum. The sequence goes on from CAUYUJ010016108.1 coordinate 220,249, forward strand.
CGTGCCGTAACTCACGTCGGGGCCTCCACCGACCAGGAGGTCGCCCACGAGGAACGTCAGCACGGAGAGGGCGACAAGAGGGGCGCCCGGGCAGCAAGCGATGTCGAGGCAGGCGTCGCCAGAGAACCTGCCCCGTTGACCCGGGCGCCCCCGGGCCAGAGGCCCCTGCTCGGCCGAGGGGTTGGGGCCCTTGCCGCCGCCGCGGCCCGGGCCCTTGCCGCCCTTGCCCTTGTGCTTGGCGCGGTCGATCCCGTGCCCCTCGCTCCAGAGCCGCTCTGCTTCATGATCTGGGCTTCGTCGCGGCGGAGCGAGGAGACCCACTTGGAGAAGGTCGGCAGCTGCATCCGCCCGTCCTCGGCCATCGGCGCCGCGAAGATGCCGTCCAGGTTCGTGAAGTCCGGCACCTTGGATCTCCTCCTGACCGCCGACTCCACCTCGTAGAGCCAGCGGGCGAGGTGCTCGATGACCGCGCAGTTGGCGAAGTCGAGCTGGTCGTAGCAGATGGCCTGGTCGAGGCCCTCGCAGATGCGGCGGTGCGTCCTGCAGACGCCCGACGTGGTGCCGACCCCTGACTTCGCCCCCCAGTCGAGGTGGCGCGCGATGAAGACGATCCCCGCGGCGACGAGCGCCATGACAAGCTCGGGAGCGCAGGCGTCGCCGCGGAAGGGCCAGCCAGGCCGAAGGGCCTTGCTGCTGGCCCGCGCCGCGGCGGTCAGAGTGAGCACAGGCGCCCCGTTGACACGCTCGTCGCCCAGGATGCGCCTGTCGCGGCCAGCGCCCGTCGACTTAAGGAGCCGCCAGTTGTCGAGGTCCTCGCCCAGCACCCTCTCGACGGCGATCCAGTCCTCGCCCACGCAGGCGAGACCGCGGTCGCCTCGGATGATGGGGCTGTCCCCGTCGGCGAGGGCCGCGGCAGGGAGCGCGTCGCCGAAGCCCGGGTGGGCGGGGTCGGCGATCAGCCACCGGCCGCCCTCTGGCTGCGCGTCCGCGGCCCCTGTGAGCCCGTAGACGGCCAGCAGCTCTTTCGCCTCCCTGCGGACCTGCTGGAGCTCCTCTGGGGTCAGAGGATCGAAGGCGCAGACCTCGCCCCTGACCCTCCGAGGGAACTCCGAGTCCCGCGTGAGCGGGATCACCCTGTGCGTCGTGACGTCGATGAACTGGATGCTCAGATCCGGCGTCGAGCATATCCACTGCCCAGGATTCGGCGTGGCCAGGACCAGCAATCGCATGTGCCATCGAAACCCGTTGGGGTCGTCGAAGAAGTCAACCAGAATCTGTCGTTCTGGCACGTCAAGCGTGCGGGCTGCCATGCCGCCTCCTCAGCGAGGATGGCGTCGCCTCCGAGAGCCCCGCAGGGGCGGCTGCGGCGGCCGGCGGCTCGCCCGCCAGGGCCGGCGCGCCAGCTGGACGCGCTCGGGGCGCCACGAGGGCCCAGGCGGAGGCCACCGCCGCCCGCCAGGCGGCTCGGGCAAGCGCGCTGAGGAGCACGCCCGCGAGGAGGCCGAGCAGGAAGAGCCACCAGCCTCCAGCCCCGCCCGCGCAGGGCGCTGGCTCCGGGCACGGCCCGGCAGGCGGCGCCTGAGGGCCCCGCGGGGCGGCCGGCACCTCCTGGGGCGCGGCCGCCGAGAAGGCGCGGCCGGGCGCACAACCTGCGCGCAGGCGAGGTTGCAGTTCGGGCAGGGCGGACAGCTCGGCGCCGCAGGGCGCCGCCCGAGGCAGCCGAGAGCGAGGCTGGCGCCGCGGTCCGCCAGCCAGGGCCACATGGAAGGCGTGAGCGCGGCCCTCTCGAACTACAGAGCCAAAAAGGATTATGGAAACGACGTCCTGTCGAGCGGTCGCCCTCGAGAACACTGCGAGACATGTCAGGGACAGAGCATTATGTATATGTATATATATATATATATATACACAGCGGGAGTGGTTGGCGCAAGGACGTGGCATTAACTCGTTCGCGCGCTACTTGGTGGCGACAGGCGCAGTAGATCGCATTGATTTGCTTCTACCCGCACTAGGCGGCGATAACCGGTGGCTTCTACTTGCCTGCCCCGCACTGTATAGCAGCAAGCGGAGATAGGTGATATGTGCTTGCCTGTTGCAGAGCAAATTACGTGGCAGCTCTTTGCCCGCCGGCCTTTTTGTTGTGTTTGGCTGCCGCTTGGCTGCGCGCACCTGCCCATCTATCTTGCTATGCATGGATCTTCCCAACGACCTACCTTTCCATGTACCTATATGTCTATGCATTGGTTCATCTATCCAGCCGTCTATATATATATATATATACACACATATATATATATATATATATATATATATATATATATATATATATATATATCTATCCACGCGCCTCTTTATCTATCGATGCATTGAGTTCTGTTGGTAATCATAATAATGGTGAGTGGTGGTGAAAGTGGTGGCGGCGGCGGTTATGGCAGGGTGGTGGGGCGGTGGTGGACGTGCGAACTGATGGTTTTTGTGCATGCTACTGCGCCACAGCGCGATACCAGCTTTGCCCAGTGGCGCGTGCTCTGACAGCTGCGCGCCCGAGAAAAATCAACCCCACTGCCACCCGACATGTCGCTAGCAGAGCTTGGTGCCGCGAGGCGGGCGGCTGACGGCGTCGTTGCCGTCGTCGTCGCCGTCGCGCCCGCCATCGCCGTCGCCGCAGTCGCCACCGCCCATCGCCACCAGCAATCCCAGCATCATCATCATCCCCGTCGTCGTCTTAGCCGGCGTCGTCGCCAAGGCCCGGCGGAACCCCGCTGCCGCTGGGGCTCGCCCCCCATCCCCTAGCGCGCCGCGAAAGGGCGCCCAGTGGTGCCATATCTGGCCACTGTCGGTTTAGTCGTAGCGCCGGCTGCTTCCGCCCTGGCGCTCCTGCTAGTCGGGGCCGCGACCCAGCGCTGCCGAGAGCTGCCCGCCCCAGGGGGCGCCCCGGCCCCGCGCGCCCGGCGGTCGCGCGCGCAGGCATCACCCGCGTGAGAAAGTCCTGGCCATCTCCCCCTGCAGCGAAACAACGCAGAAGCAGAACCCGCAAAGGCGCGCTGTCAGAGACTGGCGCGCCGCTGCTCCGCTCTGCGCACTCGCGGCGCATGTGCTCCTGGCGCCCCGCCCCGCCCCGGGAGATGCGCGACGCGGAGGCCGCGGCCGCGCGACGACGCCACTGAACAGAAGGCCGACGCTTTCTACGATGCGAGCGAGCTCACCCACCACTAACGGGCCGAACGCAGTGCTCGCGAGATCGGCGCGCCACGTCAATAAAGATGGCCTCGCGCACTTCGACGACGCGCCGCGCCCTGGCAGAGCCCGGAAGAAAGAGCGCCCCAGCCGCGGCGGGCGCGCGCCCCGCAGAGCGCGGGCACTGACGCAGCGAACGGCCTCAGAGAAGAAAGCCGGCGCGTTCTCCACCTCTACGCCAACGACGGCCGCCCGCCCCTTCATGGGCTGATCTTGATTGAAGCTGAAGCGCGCCCGCAAATGCGTCGCCCGGGGCCCGCCCCGCCGCCGCGCGGCCGGCGCCGCTGCCGGAGCCTGGCGACCTGGAGGCCTTGGCCCGCTGCAGGGCCACGATTCGGAGCGCGCGGTAGTAGTAATGCGCATGCTTCCTGTGAAGTGCTTTCTGAAAGCCCGCATGAGCCCCCCCAGAGCGACCGCCGACCCGGCGCTGTGCCGCCCGAAGGCCACGGCCCGATGGCGCGGGGCGCGCGCGCGGGTGACCTTAGCACGCCAGTTCGGCCAGATCTTCGGCGCGGGCGCCAGGCGCCGCGCCCGGGGCCCGCCCGTCCATTTGAAGTGCGATCTTGCGAATTCGTCGCAGCGACGGCCGGATTCGGGGTCCACTTCCCCCGCGGGCGCGCCGCCGTCACGGCAGAGCCAGTCTCGCTTCTCTGAGGGGGCGCGGCGCCGGCACAGCCTGGCACCGCGGCGCGCAGCTCCCGGCCTGGGCACCTGCAATCCAGCTCGGCGAGCTCGCCCGAGTGCTTCTTCGCCGGGCCCACATGCACGCGCGCGCGACCCCCCGCGGAGTTGAGACACTGCTCGCCGCGCTTACGCCCGCAGGTCTCCGAGCAACTTCGAGCGCTGCCCCAGGAGGTACGCAGACTGGTCTCGACCCTGCATGAGATTCGCGGCCCGCGAAATGCGCCAGTCGGCAGCGACCAGGAACTCCTGGTCGCCATCGCTGTCAGAGCCTGGCGACAACTCCAACTCGGACAGGCTTCTGCCGCCCCCGAACTCGAAGAGCTCCAGACGCGCTCTGGACAGCATGCCTCGCGAGTGCCCCCCGCCCTCTTTCTCCCCGCTCTTGCTCCTTCCAGCTCGCGCCGTGTGTCCCCGCTCTCGCCCCCCCCGCTCTCCCCCCAGCCCCCTCCGCCCCCCGCCCCCCCCTGCCCCCGCCCCATGCGCCTCAGAAACCAAAATAAAACTACCAGCGGCATCTCCTTACCGCGATCCTCTTTGACGCCCCCCCTGTCGCCCCCCCAATCCTCGCCGCCCCCCCCCCCCCCCCCACCCCCGCCCACCCACCCACCGCCCCATCCCCCTGCAGCGCCGCGCGGGACCGCCTGGATGTCCGCGTCCTTCGGGTTAGCCGCGACGCAGCGATAGCGCGCACGTTCAACCCCCCGCTCCTTGACGGCCCGCATCTGGGCCAGCTTTGAACTCTGCTCGCGCCGAGGCTGCCGCCCCAGCTGCAATGGCGACGGCAGCGCGTCCGCGCGCGCCGCGGCATGATCGGCGGCCGCGCGCGTGCCGCATGCCCGCTGCAGTGCTGTCAGAGACCGGCCCTTGCAGGTCCTCGGCGAACTCCGCGGCGCTCTCGAAGCCGGCGGCTTCTTCTGCTGCGTCGTCGGGGCTGCCCCCGTCGATAATTTCCTGGACATAATCCTTAGCGGCAAACGCCTCTGTGAGGTTTTGCAGCGCCCTTGCTGGCAGAGCTCGGCGCGGCCGCGGCCCCTTCTGCAGGCCCTTGCGGCGGGGCGAGGGCGCCCTGCGCGGCCTCCGCTGCCGCCGGCTTGCTGGCAGAGCTTGGCGCGGCCGCGGCCTCTGCGGCGGGGCGAGGGCGCCCTGCGCAGCCCCCGCTGCCGGCTCGCTAGTCACGCTCTTCTCCGAGACCGACTCCGCGTCAGCCTCAAGAGAGGGCGGCGGGCGCGCCGACCCCAGCCCCGCACCTGTCGCAGAGAATGGAAAGGCAGCGTCTGCAGGGGCGCGCGCCGACGGAGCCGACGGAGCCGACGGAGCCGAAGCCGCGGCCGACGGAGCCGACGGAGCCGACGGCGCCGCCGCCCCCGCGGCGAAGAATGGCGGACGCAGCCTAGACTGCAAAACCAGCGGTGGCACGACCCTCCACGGACGCAGCGGACGCGGCGGCGGCGCTGTTCCTGCGCCCTGGGCTGGGCTGGCAGAGCCTGGAGCAGCCGCCCCGAGTGCCGCCGGCTTGCCAGCAGAGCCGCACGCGCCCGCGCCCTCCTCTGCAAGCCCTTGCGGCGCGGCCCGGGCACCCCGCGCGGCCTCCGCGCCAGCCGCCGCGCCCTGTGAGGCAGATGCACTGGCAGAGCTTGGCGCCGCCAAGCCGCGCCAAGCTGTCGATCATGTACCGGTGCGCGACCTCTGGCAACAGCTCAGAATCCGCCATGCCTCCGCAGCATCCATGTCCTGCGGCGGGTGAACATCGCAATCGCTGTGTAAGGCAAGCACCTGTCCTTCGAGTGCTGGTTCCGAGTCGCCTCAAACTCGAAAGGCCTGATCGGGTCGCCGTGCTCTGAGTGGGCCCGGCAGTTGCTCTCCTGCTCGCGCTTGCCGATGTTCTCCTGCGAGGTCTTCGACGCGTACCAGTCGACGCGCCTCGCGCCCAGAACCTTCTTGAGAGCTTGGAACAGCTGCTCGCCCGTCATCACGTGGGCGGGACTGAGCTCTGCGATCTCAGCGCGGGAGATGACGCTATACGGGTAGCGTTGCTTCGCCGGGCGCGAGCAAGGGCATGGCCTGGCGCTGGCATAGCCTGGCACCGCGAGTTGGCGCGGCCCGCTCCACGGCGACACGCTGCTGCGGTGTCGATGCTGGCAGCCCTCTGC
>CAUYUJ010016108.1:231319-286319 GCA_963575745.1 Prorocentrum cordatum
ATACACCCTGCCCCAAGCCTGCCGCGCGCCTGGCCGCAGCCCTGGCCCCTCACGCCAGGTGCGCAGCCAGAGATCCAGCGACTCGGCAGGCAGCTTGACCGCGGGGCCCAGGTCCCCCGCACGCAGCGCCAGGAGGGTGGTCAAGCAGCGGCCGCGCGCGGGCGCAGCCAGCGCCATGCTCAGGCGACGGCGTGCCTGGGTTATCCTGTCGCCGAAGGTGCCGTAGGCCTGGTGCCCGTGCACCCCGCGGCCTACGCGCCCTGCTTCTCGCGCTCCCCTGTGATGCGGTACTTCTTGGACACGAAGGCGTGCCTCCTGACCCTGCCGCTCATGACCTCGTGCTTCGCGCCCCTCTTGACCTTCGTCTCGCGGGCCGTCCGAACGCCTCCTCCCATGTCGATCCCAAGTAAGAGGCCTGCTTGACGGGCTGGATGGGGTAACCCGCCAGCTTCGCCCGTCGCGCCACCCACTTGGCATCCTGAAGCGATGAACACACAATGACTGACTTAGGCGCCAGTCGCAACTGTTTGGCCTTCAACTCGCACGTCTCGATCCCGCCTGCTGCCTGCTCTCTCCTGACTGATGCTCTCGAGCCCCAAGCCGATTGGGACAGGTCGTCGATCCAAATGCAGTGCCCAAGCCTCGGGCGGGCGACCGCGATGGCCGCCAGCGGGTAGTGCGCCATCGCCTTGGCGAAGCGCGTCCCCGCCCTCAGGCCCTGGACGACGCTCCGCGTGGGCTACATGGCCCTGGGCGCGGCGCCAAGCTGGCCCAGCGCCCGAGCCGCCGCGCACTGGGGCAGCTCGAGGCACCGAATCCGTGGCGGGAGCCCCAGCGCCAGAGCGCTGGCCGCAAGCGGCGCCCACTCGATGGAGTCGTGGAACGCCTGGACGTCCACGAGGGCCTCGCCCGTGGTTGCGCCGAGGTGGTAGGGGACCTCCTGCTGCAGCACTCGGATGAACACCTCGCGGAGGCTGAAATAGCCTCTGACTGCGGCGCCCGAGTGCTGCTCGGCCTCCGTCGACCATGCGCGCACCGGGGGTTCCCTGGTGAGACTCCGCAGCCGCCCTGCCATCGACGCGAGCCCGATGGCGATCCCCATTCGACTTCTTCGGAAACACGCGCCCCATTATCAACGATAGCTGGCCTGGCCACACAAGATGATGCTCGCAGAGGATGAGGAGGAAGAGGGGGGGTGGGAGGGGGAGGAGGATGATGAGGACGGCGATGAGGAAAAAGGAGGAGACAGGGGGGTGGGGAGAGGAGGAGGAGGGGGCGGAGGAGGAAGAGGAGGAGGTGCCAAGGCTATAGGCTCCGGCTGGCGCAACCCCTCCCCGCCAGGGGCGGCCGCTGTTTGGACGCTGGGTCCTCGTGCTGGGCGTAAGGCGGCGGCTGCTCCTGGTGGGCCGGTGCGAAGCACTGGGGGCTTGCGCCGGCAACAATTCAAAGTGCGCTGGGATCGCGCGCCCAGGAGGAGGAGGAGGAGGAGGAGGAGGAGGAGGAGGAGGAGGAGGAGGAGGAGGAGGAGGAGGAGGAGGAGGAGGAGGAGGAGGAGGAGGAGGAGGAGGAGGAGGAGGAGGAGGGGGGGAGGAAACAGGAGGGGCCCTGGCGCGGCCGGCGTCGCGGGCGAGGCAAGGAGAGGGAGGCGTCGCGGGCGAGGGAAGGAAACGGAGAGGGATGAGGAGATGAGGGGGGGCGGCGAGGAGGGGGAGATGGGCTCGGGGGGAAGATGGGGGGGGGGGATGAGGACGAGGAGAAAGGGGGATGCGCATGCTCAAGAATTTGCCGGGGCCCAAAACATGACAGTCTGGGTCCGAAAAAATGATGATCGCACGCGTCTGAATAAATACTGCCTGGGCCCGAACAAACAATGCCCGGGCCCAGAACAGATTGCCCAGGCCAGGACAAAATGTGCATGTCCCAAAAAACTACTGCCTGGGCTCGAACAAATATTGCCTGCGCCCTGGGGCGGCCCTGCCCGATACGAAAGTGAGGCCCGTCGCATCGGGCGCGATTTCGAAGTGGGCGCCGCCCGACAAAAAAACGGATCGCCCTATGCCCCATGATGCAATCTTGGTAACGTCGAGCCTGCCCGATCAGTTGCTACGCGGTAGGCCGCGTTCCCCAGCCGCCCCCGCCGGCGCCCGCCCGGAATGCCGCGGGCGGCCGCGGGGGAGGGCGCAGGTCTCAGCGAGGTGCGGGCGCGGCCTGGCGGGACGGGTGGTTCCCGGAAGAGCACCTGCGGGGGCCTACGGGGCAAGCGGCAATCCCTGGGGGGTCCCCGAGACGGGGCCTGCGCGGTGGTCGGTTCGGTAGGGCTGGGCAACGCGTTGGCCTCCTGCGCGTTTCCACGGCGCCCTGGTGGCGGCGCTGTCGCGCGCGCGTGGGTCCTCTTTTGGGAGCTCTCTCGGAGTTCTCTCGGGGACCTTCCGCCGTTCTCCGGCGCGCCCCTCGGGGCGCGCCCCGGGGATCTGCGGGGCGCCGTTCCGGGAACGATCCCGGTGGAAGCTCCTGTGATGGCCTGGCGGAGTTCTACCAGGCCCTCCCGAGCGCCTCGCCTGCCACTCCTCGCCCCTCCCCCTGCTCGCGCCTCGGGGGCGCGCCGTCGACTGCGACGGGCCCGCGGTTGCGCCGACGCGCAACCGAGCTCGACGCGCGTGGATTCCAAGCGATGCGCGCAGACATGATGGCACAAGCTTCTTCGCCCAATGGGCCGTTCTTGTTGCCAGAAGGTCCGGGCGCGCTTCAGATGTGCCTGAGCCCAATCAATCGCCCTGCATGCGCGCCGTGCACGATGCAATCCTGCCTGGCCACCCTGACAAACGCAAGCAAGATGCGCCGCCGCCCAGCCGAACGAGGAAGAAGCGCGGAGAATGCCACGAGGTGGAGGAGGAGGAGGAGGAAAAGGAGCAGCAGGAGGAGCAGGAGGAGCAGGAGGAGGAGGAGGAGGAGCAGGAGGAGGAGGAGGAGCAGGAGGAGGAGGATGAGGAGGAGAGGAGGAGGGAGGAGGAGGAGGAGGAGGAGGAGGAGGAGGAGGAGGAGGAGGAGGAGGAGGCGGAGGAGGAGGAGGAGGGCAACGCGAGCGAGGGCACAGGCCGCGGCCCCCATGCCCAGGGCCTCGCAGTTCTCTCCTGGAGGCCTCGCACGGCCGTGGGCCCCGTCCCCTCATCTCTCATGTCCGCTCTCGCCCGAAGCAATACATCCCCGCGCGATGCACCGCGATCCGCACTCGCCCCCCCCCCCCCCCCGCCCCCGGCAAAAGGGGCAGGGCGAGTCCGCCGTGCGCTGGCAACGCTTCGAACGCGCAGGCGACCCCGCGCCGCCTCCCACAAACGCTCGATGCACGGCTGTCTCCTGAGTCGTCGGCGCCGACGCGTTCGCCGACCTGCCGACGGGTCCTCTTCCTCGGGCGCCGACGGGGGGCTTTTCATCATAATGGTCCTCGGGCCCCCAAGCTCGACGAGCAAGCCCGCGCGCGGGTTCGAGCCAGTGCCCCCGCGGCTCTCTTGGAGCCATCCGAACATGATATGCTGGCAAGGGCCTCGCGGCCTAGCTTGCCAGCAATCCACGAGCAGACTTCGCCGGGCAAGTTGCGCCCATCGATGATGGCGCGGCGCTCCGAAGACCCGAGATGCCCCAAGTCTGGCGCCCAGACGCGCCCAGACGAACGCCGATTGAGACGACCACCTCAATCTGTTCGGAGACTTCAGCACTGCCCCCCTGGCGCCATGAGGGAGTCCCCATGAAGCTCCGAATAATAAGCTGTCTGCAACTGGTGCTGCCACGCGCGCTGCGATGTACCCGGCGAGACCATGCCGTCGCGACGCGCCAGTGCTCGCTGCGTCAAAGGCACTGCCCGCGCCCCAACCTGCGGGTCGTGAAAGCTCCCCCCGCGCAGGGGCGACGCGGCGGCTCCTGGCGCGTGCCGGGCACGGCGAAGCGCACCGCGCATTAATCCGCCAACGGTGGCGGGGCCCCGTGCGCCCCCGATCCGCATCCCATGGCGGGCAGAATCGCCCGTCGCACAACCTTGGACGCAGCCGGCCCAACTTCCCTAACCCCGCTGCAGTCGAAGCGCGCCCGCCCGACATCGCTACCCTCGACCCCAAACGTCTGAACTTAAGCGGCTTGTCTAGTCCAGTCTTAACGCCCACGACCTCCAAGGGGCTCTGGAACTGGGGCCCCGTGGACCCCGTCTTCCTATATATGCCATGTCACATGGGAGGCCCAACAACGTGCGACTTCGACGTTGCGTCAGGCCGGCGGGAGACCAATATCAGCCGAGGCTCGGACGACGAGTCGTGAAACTGCGCGTGCCGCATACAGAAAATTCTTAAAAGCGTCGCAAATGCATGCTGTTAATCATCAGCAGAACTATCAATACTACGCGGCAAGTGCGACGCGTGCCCCCATCCGCAGTCGGACGACGATCGCATGGCAGACAGCAGCCCGAACACTGCCATCGAACATCCTGGAATAACCCCTCGACTGGCCCATGCTGGTTGAGAATGGCACGACTCCCAAGAAAACCGCCTCGAACTCATATGCATGCCAACAGCTTGCGCAAGAAGTTGCCATGCTCGGTGTCGGCCTTCGCAAGACGTTCCCAACATACCTTGTCGAAGGCTTTCTCTATGTCAATGCTGGCGTGGACAGTGACCTGCGCGTCGAGCTTGCCGCTCGAGGCCGCTTCAGCTTCGACCAACGCTCTGGCTGCCACATCCGAGCTGGACTTTTCCGCGCCGAGAGCTGGAACAGGATGGTGTAACCTTCCCACCCCTGATCTGACCCATTGAAGGTTCGCCTTCCCCCCACAATGTGCTGATCGACGGCGCAAGACGATGGGACGGTACCCTCCTTGACCAACAATGCGATGTACGTGTGCGAGACCAATTAAGGCCAAGCACCCCACGTCCCACAAAGAACGAATCCATAGCCAGCAAGGACAGGCCTACGTTCGACGGAAGCCCACAATGCCTCAGCAGGAAAACATCAGACCCCACCACCGTCTTTTACGGGAAACTCTCGGCCGCCCCCCTCAATTGTCCAATCGTCAGCGGTGGTAAGCCAAGCCCACAATCCAGGAGCTCCTTCAAGTCCCCCAGGAACATGACCTCGCTTTGCCCGAACAGGCCATCATATGCGCCTGGGCAAGCCACGGAACAATTTCGAATATTTTTCCCACTGGCCTGTAACATCACCTGGGAGGCTAGATGGGCCCTGACTCATGCTAACCTGCTCAAGAGCTGCCTGCCACCCCTTAGGTTTGGACCATGTGTGCTCTGGGCCAGAACGCGATCCCGTCTGACGCCGAAGCCACAAAATTAAATACTTGGCCCTGGCAGTTGCGAATCTCTTCTCTTCAATCTCCACGAATCGACCAGAACAAATGGATGTGCAAGACCATGTACTCCCCAAGCAGAGCTGAGAATGCCTTCGCTAGCGTGCACTACCTCACGCAACCTGTGCTTAGGTATGTGCGCAAGTAACCTCCCATCACGCCCACATCCTGCAACACAGGCGTGCTAATGCCTCCAGGCTCGATGAACGTGTGCTGTATCACGCGAGCGCATGCCTGACGTCCGTGATCCTCTTCTGCTGTGTTCTCAAGGATCTGGAGTAGGACGTGCCTGGGGGACGCTGCATGTCTAGGGTTCCTCCCGCAATCGAATAGCAATACTTGGGACCATGCGATCTGCTTGGAAACTGGCTCGCTCAGACTTTTCGATCCCGGAAAAATCAAATCGGCGTCCGAACCATGAATAAGATGCCGGCGCAGGTGCTGAAGGTGCTCGGGCTGGCTGATGGCATCCCCAACAAGCCATTCGAAGCGGCGCCTCTCATGACAGTTGTCCATGACAGATCTGGAACACGAAGAATCAAACAAATTTCGAAGGAGGAAGAAGAAAGTGGTGCTGGCCTCCTTTGTCGCCGCCGCCCCGCACGTCCCTCTCGCCGGGTGGACCCGTGGGGCTGTGCGGGGAGCCTGTGGGCGCGGGCCTTGAGCCCATAAGCTCCGGGGTGGTGGTAGGCGTGCTCGTCTAGCGCCCCTTTCTTGAACGCGCACTGTAAATCAACGTCCCTGGAACGGGTTGCGCTCTTTGTCGTTCTAACACCCTAGATGTGATGCGATGCGATGCGAGGAGGACGAAGAGGAGGAGGAAGAGGAGAAGGGAGAGGAAGAGGAGGAGGAGGAGGAGGAAGAGGAGGGATGGAGAAGGAATGTGGAAAGAGTAACGAAGGGACGAGAAGTCGTGGGACGAAGGAGAGGGAGAGACGCAGAGCAGGACGGGAGGAAGAGAAGGGAGAAGGCGAAGCAGGAGGGAGGAGAGAGGAGTGCGGGGAGGGAAGGGGGAGGAGAAGGAAAGACAGCTGATGCGCGCAGGCGCGGCTCTCATCGCCAAGCCGTCGCGCGCCCGGGCAGCAGCCTGAAGCCGCACTGCAGGTCGGACCGCACCTCCAGCAGGGCCCCCGCGTTGTCGAACTGCTCGCAATAGTTGGGCGCGGAAAACACGGTCACCAGGCGCCTGCCAGCGAAGAACTCGTAGCCGTCCTCAACCACCTTCAACGGAGGGCGACTTGAGACAACGGTAGCTAGCCATCGGAGGGCCCCCTCCTCGCCACGGATGGACATAGCTCAGAAAGCTGTTGCGTATGGACTCCGGGAGGAGTCTGGAATCCAGGGGCCAATTTTGCTGCCGTTGTCTCAACCCGCCCTGCTCCGACACCTGGTGCGCCCGCACGATGAGGTCGAGGCCGTGCTGCAGCAGGAAAGAGGCCGCCACGTCCTCGCCAAAGGTGAACGAAACGCCGCGGTCGTTCTCCTTGAAGGCCTCCCAACTGGGATCCGAGTAGATGGGGTCGGATAATCGCGCCACACCGTCGATGCAGCGCCGATGCATCGGCGAAGTCGGCGGTGCCGTCGGTGCAAAGAAAGTCGGGCGCCACATCGAGCCGCATCGCCGATGCATCGCCGATGCGGCGCGATCCTCCGACCCGAATCGGACCCCAGTTGGGAAGCCCAGACTCCTGCCATCCGCTCGCGTCCTTTGCCGGGTCCGCCCATAGCAAGTCGCAGAGGATCCCGGAGTCCGGCACGTCTGTGGGCCTGGGGATGCCACGGACCAGGCTGAGGTCGGACAGCTCCGGGGAGGGGCCGCCGTGGCAACAGAACACCTTGTCTTCGATGACCGCCGCCACCGGGAGGCAATTGAAAACGTCCATGAAGGTTTTCCAGAGCTTGATATTGAATCGCCGCTTGCACTCGTCGTAAAAGCCGTAGATGCGCGTGATCGATGCGCACTCGTGGTTCCCTCTGAGCAGGAACACGTTCTCTGGACGCTTCACCTTCAGCGCCAGCAGCAAAACGATCACCTCCAACGACTGCCTACCCCTGTCGACGTAGTCGCCCAGGCAGAGGTAGTTCGCCTGCTGCCCGCCGCTCAGCTCGAGCCAGGCGAGGAGGTCCTTGAACTGCCCATGGATGTCCCCAAGCACGCTGAGGGGTGCCTCGAGCTCCAGAAGTACCGGCTGCGAAAGAAGCACGCCCCTCGCCTCCGCCAGCAGCGCCCGGAGCTCGATCTCCGTCGGCAGCTTCGCGGCGCCAGCGAGCTGAGGATCGGAGAAGGGGCCAATTGAGACCAGGGCGGATCTCCCACCGGGCCCAAATGCGCCCAAAATCTGTCTCCAGACCCTCTGGAGGTCCGTCCCCACCTGCTGCTCGAGGCGGGCCCAACTCTTGTGACGAGAGGCCTCCCCAAGGGCCCCAAGGGAGGACGGAAAAGACGCCCCTGGAGGGCCGCCGCTGTCTCGACCCGCCCTCCTCCGAGAGGAGGCACCATCAGCCCTGCGATCACCTTGCTCGGGGTTCCGTCGGAATCGAATCGGGAAATCGGATCGGCTCGGGACGTGCGTCGGATCGGCGCTGCATCGGCACGGCGTCGAAACCGAATCGCGTCGGCTGCGCCTGGATGCACAGGTGCGACTCGCAAGCACATGGCCGCACAGGTTGGCCGAGATCAATACGGTGAGGGCCTTGCATAAGGAACCCTTCGATAAATAATCCAAGCTCTGAAACCACATGGAACGACAGTTCAGGCTAGGTCATGAAACATTACCACCGCCGCCCTCATCCGAGAAGGAATCCTCCAGGGCCCGAAACCTCCCGGGCACATTCCTCAACAAACGCCCCAACCGTAACGGTGTTGTCAAAAATAACGACCATGTTCATGGTGGTGCTGGTGTTCATGATTATGATGCTCATTATCACCGTCATAATCAGCATTACCACGATCATAATGGTAATCATCAGTATCATCAGTATCTCCAGCACCATCATTAATAACATCATCATCCGGATCATCATTCGGGCGACGCCCATGCGTTCTGCATTCCCCCCCCCTCCCCCACGGAATGCGAAGCTGAATCCAGGCCCCTCGTCGCCGCTCGTCCTGGTCAGCTTTGCTTCTTGGGGGGTTGAGGGGCGGGAGGCACTGCTCGGAGGAGGGTGGGGGAGGCGCGCGGTTGTGGCGGGCTGCCCCCTTGGACTGCCGCTGGCCGCTCTCGCGGGGGGACGAGGCACAGTCTGCGAGGCGACAACGCCCGCCCTGAGGGGTCGACACGCGTCCGCCATATGCGACTGGGGCGAAGTGTTGGCGACCATTGCGCGCCTTGCGTTGAGAGTCGTTATTTTCAACAACACATACCGCTGCTCCCCAGACATCCCCCAGGGTGCGTTGTGGCCAGAAGTCCGAGGGCGAATCAAGCCGTGGCGACGAGGGCCTCCCAGGAGGCCGAGGATGGCGAAGACGAGACAAGGGCTGCGACATCGGTACCTTCACCTCTTGCGAACCGATCGAATTCAGACCGATGGGATCGACATGGACCCCGCCAACTTGTGGCAGAAACACACCCGTGTTGCGGGCATGCTGTGTGACCCCTCTCCAGAACCCTCGGGGGGAGCCCTCGGGATCCCAACGGGGCTGGTGTGACCCCGTGCTGGCCCCGTGACCCGACGGGGCCACGTGACCCCGCATTGGCCATGACAGCCGCTCCAACACAGAGCCCATGTGACGCGAGCAGATTGGATGGCGCCATACAATCGGCCGGATTAGTAGGTCGACCATGCCAGCTCAAGGTTACCCTTGTGTCCTGTGCCTCGCGACACGTGCCTTCCCTCGGCAGGCTCTTGTGTCCTCTCGCGTGTCCTGCCCAATCAAGGCCGACTGTATCGCATCGAACCGACCAGATCAACACGGACCCCGCCTCGCCCACGTGGAGCGCGGCGGCGCCAGGCGCTGCAGGCGCCCGGCGCAGGCCCGCCGCGCCCAGTGCGGAGGCCACCGCCGCGCCGACGGCAGGCGCGCCTGCCGCGCCGACTGCCGCTCTCGCCGCGCCGAACAGCAGGCCCGCCCCACGCCGCTCGGGCGCTGCGGCCTCGGGCGCCGGCGGGCCCGGCGATCGCGACGAGGAGGGGGAGGAGGAGGAAAAGGAGGAGGAGGAGGAGGAGGACAGGACAGGATAGGACAGGACCGATCGCGAAGCGAAATGACGTTGCCAAAACCACAAGCTGAGCGCTCTGCCCAGCCTGGTTGTGGTTGGTTCAATACTCGGGCCACTTACCCTCGTAAATCCTGCTGTTATTCCCTACACGTGTGGGTGCGGGGGAACTCAGACAAGCCTCTCGAAGGTCCTTCCGAGAATGTACGCTCCCAAAGAAGCCACACAATTTGCATAACCACACCTTCAAATCTGGGTGAAACAACATATCGTGGCTGTGATGAATCCACATGCTACCGATGTGTATGCCCTGACCATTCGGCAAAATTGAAATCTTTCGTTTTGGGGGATAAATTCAACACGTAAGCAATTCATCCAAACAGTGCGCTCGCACACCCTGGTTTCCGAAACAGCGACGCGAGCAATTTCAGATGTCGCAGCATTACCTAAAGTGAGCCATTACGGGCGAGTTGTTCCCGCGAGCTCCTGAGCTGCGAGGTGCGACGGGATATGCTGCACTGTGACCTTTGCGAAGTCACGATTGCAACGAAGGCGGCCCAAACAGTCCAACATATCTGAATGATCACCGTGCGGGCTCGCATACAACTCCTGACACCAGCCTATCATCACTGCTTCATTGTCAATCATGTATTGCATGACTCCTACAATGTACTCCTTTGCTACTATCAAGGCGAGGGGCTTGCCTCGAGGAGCAGATTGAGCAAGACCTGGGAGGAAACCTCGCAGAGCCACGTCAACTCTGGGAGGGTCGAGACAAGACATGACTACAACTCCAAGTCCAACGCGCCTCAGGCGGGCGTTCTTCGACTCAGGGCCCCCACTGGCATCTCCGAAAAGCAGCCGGGGACGAGCGCGCGTGCCAGCACCGAGCGAGCCAGGACCAAGAGGGCCCTCGAGCCCGCTGACCAGCCACTGCTCGACGCGAGGGGGCGGCTCGACGTGTGTCCAACGCGCAGGCAAAATGCAGCGCGGCGAAACACACGCCGCAGACTGGTGCTGGGCGTATACCTGTGCCAGGAGCCAGCCCGAGGCCCGGAAAGCCTCGGCGTCGGCATTCTGGCAACAGGACCATGCTCTGTTGAAGGCCGTCTCGGGGGCCTCCCTGCACTGCGGGCAGAAGACGTCAGAGCTGTCCCCTGCTTCGTCCGCGATGCGCTGTCAGCATCATCTCTGCTAATTGATGCCCTTGGGTGCTGACTCGAGCTGCTCGATGCGCTGGCGGCATGACCTGTTGCCAGCACTGCCCCCCATGCCAGCCCGCCAGTAGTGCGAGGCTGCCGCGGTCAACTGCCTGAGCTTGATACTGCGCTCAAGCTCCTGCAGCAGATCCGAGAAATCAGTTTTTGCGCCCTGGTCGCCATTTAAGACGAAAGCCTCTCTGGAGATATCGCCCTGAAGTCTGGTGGCCCACCCCGCGGCGGAAACTAGATGCCACTGGTTGTGTAGAAGGTATGCGAGGACTGCCGCCATCGCCCCCCCCCCCCCCCCACACACGTGCCAGGGGCGCTGGTTAACACCCATACCTGCCAACCTCGACGCCACCATGGGCCAGGCCAGCTGCGCGCTGGCCCGCAGCTTTGGGGCCGAGAACCAGGGCGCCAGCCACGCGCGAAAACAATCGCAAGGTAATCGGTCGCCTCGGCCCTCCCCGTCGAACCTGAGGTCGAGCCACGCGACTGACGCGTCGACGCGCGTCGACCATGTCCGAGCCGAAGGCCCCGTAGACCTGACGCCCGTGCAGGGCGGCTGGCTGGGCCCCCCCAGCCTCCAGCCTCCTCGTCGGGCGGCGCCTAGAGGTAGCCTCGGCAAAGCGCGCGATCCTCTTGTGCATCGCGGCCCATCGACCGCGCGCTGCCGCTCGGCGGGGCGAGCGCGGCGCCCCGCGCCTGCGTCCACGCCGAGGTAGCCGGCCAGCAGGGCGGGGACAGCGGGGGCCCCCATGGCCCGTAAGCGAGCCGCCACCACCTTGGCGGCGCGATGACCTGAGCGCAACGCCGCGCTCTTGGCCGCCACTTGCAGGCCCTCTGCCGCGAGGCCCTCGCAGGTCTGGGACAGGACTTCGACCGGGCGCATGCTTCGGGCCCTTCACCATCTGCGACAGGTCGTCGATCCAGAGCCGCATGTGGACCCTCGGGCTGCCGCGCGTCAGCCTGTCCAAGGTGAAATGAGCCCCGCGGCGCGCGAACCTCGCGCCGCCGCGCGATCCCCAGATCACGCCGCAGCTCGACTGAAAGGCCGCTGAGAAACAATCCTTCTGAACCAACGTGCGAGCTGCCGCGCGCACTTGAAGTGCATAAAAACGGATGGCAGCCCCGGAGCCAGCGCAGTCCTTGTTAGCCTCGGCCAACAAATGTTGTCGTAGAAGCTTTGCGCTCCCACGAGACCGTGGCCAAAAGACAGAAACCAAGGGCGCCCGGCGCCTCTTCGCCCGACGCTCTAAGAAATCCTTCGCGGAGCGACGAGTTCCCTACGGCAGCTGCACCCCGTTGAGGTTGAGACTCGAGCGCCCACTCTCTGACTCTATATTCTCTGGCCCGTGACCAAGTCCGAAGCGCCGCCCCCATTCGAATGGCCCTGTCGCCTCCAGACTTCTTCGGTTGGCCCTCCTCCGCGTCGCCTCCGAGGCAGACTGAGCCTCGGAGGGTCGGGCTGGGTTGGCGAGTAAACGTAGATGACGTGGCCGAGCTTTGACGTCCCATTCCTGGAGGGCGTCAGATGCTGAATGGGTCTCGACGAGACGAATGCACTTGAGAACTGGATGCTGGCCCACGTCTGGTCGCCTATGGAAGTGATGTCGGCGAGAAAGACGGGGCGCATGACATTGCCCGAAACTGTCGCCGCCTCGGCGGAGCCCCTGCCTTGGCGCAGCCCAAAGCTCGCTGCCGTCGAAGCACCTCCTGCGCCAGTCGGCGGACTCGGCGTTGAAGGTGCCGTCGACGACCAATCTGATCACGGCTTCGCTCCGCCAGGGCTAGCAGCCCCTGGCGGTGGCCCAGCCGCTTAGCCGCCCGCTAGGCCCCCTCCGCCGCCGCGAGCTTGGCGGCGCTGAGCCTGTCCGCGGCCTCCTGGAACCTCTGGGCTGCGCCCCGTCGGGCCCCTCGGCAGCCGCGGCGGCCGCGGCGGCAGGCTGCCCGCCCGCGCTGCCTGCAACGGCCGCCGCGCCGCTGGCGGGGCCTCGGCCGCGGCCGCAGCAGCCCCGCCTTCGGCGTGGCGCTTCTTGGCCATCCGCATCTGGATGGCAGCGCTCTTGGCCGCCAGCTGCTCCTGCCAGGCCCGCGCCTCGGCGTGCTTACCCTCGAAAAGCACCGCGGCCTCCTGGGGCTGCTCCTCGAGCGCGCGGAGGGCCTCGCGCTCGCCCTCCTCGTAGTCGAGGCCCCCTAGGTACTGGAAGAACGCCTCGTCGATCTTGGCGCCGAAGAGTGTCCGAGGTGCCTGCAGGCGCTGCGGTTGGTGCGGAGGGCTCGGCAACGCCCGCCTCGCGGGCCATGCCCTGCGCCGCAAGCTCCCCGCCCTCCTCGGCCATGGCAAGTGCGAGAGCTGCTCCGCGCTCCCGCTGCTCAGCGCGCCCAAACTTCTGCCCGGCCTTGGCCGCGGCGTCGACGGCCTGGTCGCGCCACGTGGACGCGACGCGCCACGCCGCAAAGGCTTGGCGCCAAGCCTCGTCTGGTGTGGCCGCCGGCTTCAATCCAGCCTTAGTCTAGGCAGCCTCATCCTTCCGCAGCTCGAGGAGGAGAGGGTCGGGTCGCTCGTGCTGCTCGACGACTTCTCCGACAGACCTAGGGCGCCCGCTGGCCCGAGCGACTTGTCACCACCCCTGTTCTTCAAATGGAATAAGGAATTGTCGGCCTGGGTGGTAGGGCTGGCCTTTGGCTTGTAGTGCTTCGCGAGGCGGCCGCACTTGCGCGCCCGCCCCTTCTGCTCTAGCACCGCGTTATATTCAGTGCGCCCACGCCCGCCACGCTTGAGCCAGGCCCGCGGGCTGCCACTGCCCGCGGCCATCGCGACTGCCTCGGCGAGACAGAACAACTGCACAAGCTGAGCGAGGCCACTTCGCACTCTGACGCAGACGGCCCCCTTCTCCGCAGGCGCCCCGCGACGGCGCCGAGGGCGCTGGCGACGAGCCAGAACGACTTGGGCCAACGCTGCTCGAGGGAGGACGAGGAAGAGGAGGCGGAAGGGGGAAGAGAGGGAGTCCGTGGCCACTTGAGCCCAAGCCTTTTTGGCTCAAGGCCGAACGCCCCAAGTCGCGGGAGCTTCGACCCAAGGTTCTCCGCTGCGCGCGAGAACCATCGAGGGCGCGCCCGGGCGCATCCGTTCGGGCCCAGGTTTAAATGCTTGGACCAACCTTAATTTATTCGCGGCCTCTGTCTTCTCATGGGCAAGAAAGATGGCAGTGGCCACATCGCACCGAAGTCCGCGTGGGGCGACTGCTGGAAGTGCAATCTGTGCGGGGGTCAGCGCAACGAGAGCTGGCGGACGTGGCGCAAGCGCTGCGGATCGCAGCGGACGAGTCCGAGTTTCGTGACACCGCGGCGTGGCAGAGGCCCTTCTGGCGCGCGGGGCGGCTCGCCTCCTCGCATGTCTGGGCAGCGTGGCGCTGGGCAGCGCAGACCAGCTGGACCTGGGCAGCAAATCCTGATGCTTCCCGGTGATCCAAACACGCTGGTCAGCAACAGGCACTGGTCCCTGGGCTGCGGCGTCGCGTCGCGGAATGGTCGCCGCAACGCCCTGTGGCTTCAGCGAGAAGGACTTGCCCAAGCTCGAGGAGCTGGTGGCCAACTTCGCGACGCTGGGCGACGACGAGCAGAGCCAGTTCTACTGCTCCGCAGCCCGACGCCCCGAGGCGGCCAGCCGCCCTCCGCAGCCTCTTTTGGCGGGGGTAGGCGAGGCGCGCGCTCGGGCAAGGTGGGGGCCAGCATGGCCGCGCGGCACAGGCAGCCGAGAAGGTTGAGGGCCAGCTCAGGCCCGTCAAGCAGCAGGCGGTGCTGGGCCACAAACAGTTCGTCGAGTGCGAGTCGAAATGCCGAGCTGCCGTTCGCGTAATTCGTGATCAGGTTCCTCCCGGCGACGGCGCGGCGACACCTGCTGTGGCTCAGGCACCGCGCCTGAACCTCAATGCCCTCCTGGAGGGCGGCGAGATGCAGCTAGGCGACCGCGGCCTCTTCGGCATCGCGGAGGAGCGGCTCGAGGTCTCGGCCGCCGGGAAGAACGAGCTCGCGAAGCGCTTCCGCGAGGCGGCCCAGTCGGCCTTCGGGCCGGCGAAGGAGCGGGCGGCCACGCTAGAGTCGACGAGCAGAACACTTTCGTTAAAGCGCATGGAATTCAGACGGCGTCGCGTCGGCGAGGCTGGGCCTGCGGCAGCAGCTGGAGGCGGCGACGGTCTGGCCGGCGCTGGCGCTGGCCTGGGCCCCCGGCACCCCGGCGGCGCCTGCGGCCGCGGCCGCGGCTGCGGAGAGTGGCGAGAAAGTGGGCCGCAGCGGCGCCTTCCTACCTCAGCAGCGCGAGCCCCCCATCGACGTCGACCTCCCCGCCCAGCAGGAGACCGAGGCAGCGCGTGGGAAGGTAGTCCCAGAAGATGAAGATGCCCTGTTCCAGGAGGCGCGCCGCGCGAAACGTGCCAATAAGGAGCCGCCCCGAGCCAGGCGAGTCTTTGACGAGTTGAAGTTCGGCTACGCGGGCGATCGCGTCTCGAACCAGCGCCGCGCGTGGAACGACTGGGGCCAGTTCTGCAGCGCGGCCGACGCGTCTTTGGATCGAATCCAGATATCACTGACCCAGATTTTACTGCCTCCGAGATTTGCAGCCATTACTTCCATCCAGATCTCCAGTTCTACGACCCCTCCGACCATGGCAGGATCGTGGCGGTGGGACCCCGTCGGCTGGTCCGGCCAGGGCCCCTCGGCTGGTCCGACCAGGAGCCACTGCAGAGGCTGCGGGCAGGGTTGGTGGATGCAGGTGGATTGCGGTTGCAGGTGAAGCGCAGGGACTCCCCCAGCTGGCCTCGTGGCCAGTCTTTGGATTCGATCCTGTCCTGCGGCGCCCGTGCTTCAAGGCGGCAGAGATGCAGGTGCTGATGGGTATCCTCGTGAAAATGGGGATGGCTCATGCCCACCCTTCGACCAAGGCATGCCGCGCCCCGCCCAGTCGCCAATTCATCGAGCCACTCGGAAACATCGGTCACTGAACGCTGTTCCTCCTTAGTGTCAGGGGGCTGGAAATTTGCCGAGCGCTCGCAAACCTGCGCTGGATGGGGGCCTCGCTATCTGGACAGCCAACGCTACCTCGTGGAAGTCTCGCTTGGGGCACATGCGTTCGAGGGCTGAGATCGCGGATGCTCGAGAAACAGCCTCGGGACCACGGTGTTTTGGTAGCCACCTAGGCCTGCCGCGCTACCGAGCTCGCGGGCCCGTCGAGGGGAGTTCGAGGTAGGAATGTCACCGCGCATAGATACGGGCAACAGACCCCTGCCCCCTCATCGCCCCGCCGCCTCGTCTTGAAGTGGGTCAGCGCCATGGTCCCTAAGGGCTTCTGGATTACGTCCGCCTGCCTTCCCACGGAGGCTGCCGTCGGCCCCGAGGGGGCCAGCTGCCAGCAAGCCCCGGAAGTTCTGCGCGCCGCTCGGAGGCCCTTCGCTCGGACGCCGCTGGGGCGCCAGAGTTGCCCCCCCCCCGGGCTGGCCTCCATGGGCTGGCCCAGTCGAGCCCGAAGCCGCGTCGTGGCTCGTGTCGGAATTGCGCATGTCGGGTCCTGGATTACTTCGTGGCCTCTGGCAGCCTCGCGGCATCGACCAGGGGGCGCAACGTGGCTGGGAAATATTTCTCTGCCCCGCATCGGCCCATGGGCCTACGCGTGGCTACGCGGGCTGCTCCGACCGCTATCTCGCTGCCCCGTGGACCTCGGAAGTTCCCGCGGGAATTGCCCGTGCGCCCGCGCCCTGCCCCGCTAGATGGGCCAGCTGTTCTGGGGGCCTTGGAGGCGCGCGGAGGCCAGGCCGCCCTCGACCAGATCTTCGGGGACTCCGCGGGCCGCGTGGATGACGAACTCATCGGGGCCCAGGCGGCCCCCGAGGAACAGCGGGGCAGATGCCGAGGCAGGGGCGCGGGTCCCAGAGTTGCCGCCGCTGGCAAGGCACATTGCTGCGCGCGCCCGCCACTTGGGCGGCGGCCCATTCAACCCAAACGAGGCCACCCCCCACCCAGCCACGAACGAGAGTTAAAGTAAATTCTTCAGGACTAGGAGGACGTCTGGAAGTGTCATGAGGCTGATCCTGACCCCGAGCTGTGTATGGAAGAGTTTTCGATGGTCCTGGATGCCCAGGACTGCCCAGAGGCCCATCGCGAGCCCGGCTTGCATCGGGAAGCTGCTGCCAAGGTCAAAGATTGCACTGCCCAAAGAACCGATCATCTTGTGCCTGGGGACTTCTGCGTCGTCTCGGTCGAGTGCCTGGAAGGCCCCGACGTGCCGCGGGGCTGGGCGCTGGCCCAAGGCGCCCCCCCCCCCAGATCGATCGGCCCCGCGCCCGCGCCCTCCCCGCCGAAGCCCGAAGGGGGCACGCGGCTCATTAGGCTGCTCAGCATGGCGGTATATCTGTGGACCCGCTGCTCTAGGGAGGTCGTCGGCCAGTGGGAATCATAACGTCGCAGGTGGTACTCACGGGGACAAGGGTCGTTCGTGCGAGATGATCATTCTGGCAACAATCGTTCGCTAGCAATCGCCATCGCGTCTGGCATGCGCGCTGCCGGCGCTTGCGTGGACCTCGCAAAGGCCGATGAGAAGGTCCAGCATTACGATCAAATCGACGCTGCTCGCGGTCGTCGCTCCCCTCTCGTCGATCTCCGATTGTGTCTTCGACTGCATCGAGTGCCTCTGTGCTTGTAGCTGGAAAAAACGGACCCACGCCCAGTTCGGACACTTTCCACCGTCATCGCAGGCTGCGGCTTCGCGACCAGTGGGCTCTGGGATGGCACTCGATGTCCCCGACTATTGCGCCAGGTAGATTTTCTACGCGGAGGACGACGCCGCCACCTCCGCGGCGCCCCCCCCCCCCCCCCCCCCCGACTGGTCGGTAAAGAAGCGTCGGCTGCCACTCGAGCCCTCTGCCGCGTGCTCGAGGCCCGTCGCTCGATGGTCTCGCGAGCAAGAAGGAAGGCCACAGCTGCGAGCTCTGAACCAACGAGCAAAATTGTTGCCAGCTTGAAGAAGCGGCCACTTATGTCAACGCGTCGCGTCAAGAACCTAGGCCCTGATTTCACCCTGGGGGGCCGTGGGCGAATGAAGTCCAAGCTAGTAGAGTGAGCAACGTCAAGGCCAGAGCACGGCGTTTTAGGTCTTTGAAATCCCAGCTTCGCAGACTTGCCATGATCTCCACGGTCGGTGCCATCCCTGCAGGCACCACTTTGGTTGGCGCAGCAGGCATCTCGAACAAGCTACTCGCGAAGCTCCGTGGAACCGCTGCTCAAGGACTTGCCGGGCCTGCCAGGGGCCGCTTCCGCACTGTGCAATGCGGGCTCTCGCCCGCCCCTGGGGCCGAAACCTTTTTCGTCGGGACATCGCCGTTTGGGCGAAAGCCTTCCGTGCGAGCTGGGCGCCTCGAGAGCGGCTCGAATATGTTTTGGCACCCTGCTCCAGCACATAGATTGCTGACACATTAGGTCGGTCAGCCGTGCCCCTGGGTCGGCTTGGATGGATCCCCCAGAACAGCCGTGCCTAGACTCCCCCCTCAGGCATGACTTCAGACCTCGAACAGGTCCGCAATGTGTCGATTCAGAAACTTGTTGGCGCTCGCAGTCGGGGTTTTTGGCTGGGGAACTCCAATGGAGCCATCGGGGCCAAGAGTGCCGCCGCCCGCAACCTGGCACCGTTGTCAAAGATTGCGCCGTCCTCCGCCGCCGTGGAGGTGGCCTGCAGGCGGGCCTCTTTGTCACCACTAATGCTGCAGGCGGCCTGGTCACGCAGTCCGCCCTTTTATCAGGATGAGCGGGCGGTAGATCCGGGGCGCCACCTGCGCTTCGGGGCTCGGGGCACACCTCGGCGCCGATAGTCTGCGTGCGACGGGCAAGAAGCAGGCTGCATCAGCATGGGTTTCGACACCGTGCAGCGGGACTGGATGCGCACGGACGAGGATGACCCCTGCCTCTCTCGTTGCCTCCTGCCCTCTGCTGCTCGGTATACCCCGCGCCTCCAGCACTCGTCTAGCATCAGGTGGGCTGCGCGGCCGCCAGGTGGAGTTTTGTGAAAGCGGAGTTTGCACTGACGGGTCGGCGTTTTACCCCGAGCTTATGTTTGTCACGGTGCAACATAGCCCGTTGTCGCGATCAGGTCCTGGCGAATGCGCGCGGGGACCTGCCGCATGAACGGCGCGCCACTTGTGGCGCGGATGGTTTCGCCATACTCGCTGAGTCGGTTGTGGCTGGCCTGGGCCCGAGGATCCGGGCGCGACGTTCCCGTCTGCCGTATGCTGAATTCTGGGGGGGTCCAGTTTCGGCGACGCGATCGAAGTGGCGCGTTGAAATTTACCCACGCCCCTGACCATCAATCCTGGACGCGGGCCCAAAACCTCGGGGCCCCGCTCTGCGCCCGGAAAGGAAATTGCGTCGCCAACCAGACGGCCGCGGGAGCTGCTGAAAGGATCCCAATCCACCGCGAGCTGGTGAATCCTCTGTGCCAGCAGCGAGATGGGCTTCGAGCCCTGGGCAAGTTTGCGGATGCCGTCCTTGAGGTTGCGGGTCGCCCGAGCTTCCGCGATGTCGCGCGTGTCGTTGCTCGGCGGCCAAGGCCGCTAGGTCCCCGGCCCCTCTTGTGCCCCGACCCGAATGGCCATGCTTTGGGGCGCTGGGGAGGAGAAGGCTGCGCGCGAGGCCGGGCCCACCTCGCCAGCTGCAGATGCCCAGGCCTGCCCGAGATCTGCCGCCAGGCCCGCGCCGCGAATCGTCTGCGGGGAGAGGGCCCCGATGCTTCGCCGCCAATGACCCGGCGCCCCCTTGCGCGGTTGTTTCGCAAGACATCGAGAGTACTTGCTGCTGGGGCCCTGCCTCGGGGCCCGCCGCAACGAGAGCTGCCTCGACGTCCCTGGAAATGCTGAGGCACGGAATCGGCCCGAGTACCAAACGGCGTTTTTCGGGCGCAGCGCGCCCCTCACCAGGGAGAGGGTGCGCGAGGCGCCGCCTCTCCTATCTTTCTCATTCTGCCTAGGCTCCGCGCTGCCCCCCGAGCGAAGCGGGCCCTCGGCCGACATGGAAGCCTGGAAGTGAAAAGGCGGAAAAGGAAGAGGAACAGGAGGAACAGGAGGAACAGCAGGAGGAGGAGGAGGAGGAGGAGGAGGAGGAGGAGGATACCCTCGGAGATGGGGGCGGGCGGACAAGATCAAGAACGGGAAGAGGGCAGACGAATCCTTGACCCTGGCCGCAGCAGAGGGGCGAGGCCTGGGCGCCGTCGCGGGAGCTGGGCGAGTCGAGCATCCCTTGCTTCCAGGGTCTGCCCTCCCGCGAGGCCTCCCTGGTGGCGAAAAGAATGATAGTGGGTGCGCATGCCGACCAGCCATAACTGGGGGAGCTGTGGTCCTTACCCCCCTGGGGGAACCCATCGCCTCGACGATCTCTCGAGAGGGGTGTCGAAATCGATGGGCCCCCCAGGGGGTTAAGGAACACAGCTCCCCCAGTTGTGGCTGGCCTGGCATGAGATCGATGCGCGCGGCAATAGACGCTAGCCGGGCCTTACTGCAGGGCAGACAAAGGAAGAACGCGGCTCGAGCAGAGTCAGAGGCAGACGGAAAGGAGGGAGGGAGGCACAGAAGCACGCGGAGAAGGGGCAGGCAGGCAGGACAGGAGAGACAGTGGACAGGGTGGTCACCCCCCATCGCTATCTTACAAAACGTGCAATTTTTCTTGGCCTGAGAAAAACGGGCCGAGGTACACCAGGCGTCACACGCAGCACGAGCAACACATGCAACTGTGCAGGGGGGGCAACCTCTGCAAACGCATGAGAGTCATACTAAACTGCATTGTCTGGTTGGGCGCCGCATCGGGATGAAAGTGGGGGGCACGCCTCAGGAGGACCGACCACGCGTCGTGAGTGTATTTTTCCGCAGGAACAATTCCGTTTTACCTTGCAGCTCGGACGTGCCGAATTGAGGGACCATCGGGAGGGCATGGGAGAGATCCAAGATCTGACGTTGGTGGTGACTCAGAATGTGCTTATACCAGGGGTTCCATCTCCATGCTATAACACATTCGCCCGCGCCGTCCATGTAGTCCATGGGCCCACTCACTTCCCCGCATGCTTGAAGGAGGAGGAGGAAGAGGAGGAGGAGGAGGAGCGCTGTCCGGAGCCATTTTGGTTCAAGGGGCCATCTTCATGTCGGTTTTGGTTCGAGAGATTGAAGCATGTCTGTTTGGGGGGGGAGTCGCGCTCAAGCGGCCAGGGACTCGCGAGCCCATCTTCGCGGTGTCGGCAGGCCGTCAAGTTGACGGCGGGCTGGACATGCAACCAGCGCGGTCATCGCTAATATGGGTTCCGCGAGAAGTGCAGACAAGCTGGCTGCGCGGGCTGCTCTCAGGTGGTGGCCCGTCTCCTCCCCCTTCGGCTCGTGCCCACAAGGGTGCGTGGTCTGGGGGGGGGCCCAGACCTCTCCGATGGCGACCGGCGGATGGGCAGCCTGCGGGACGAGAGAGGGGAAGAAAGCAACAGCAGCAGCGTGAGATTCAGCAGTTGGGCGAGCAGCAAATCGGCGAGTGGATGTCAATGGCGCGTTACCAGGTCGACGCAGCACGTGCCGTTTGTGGTCTATCTGCCAGAGACAATCTCAAGCATGCGCGATGGTGGAAGCACCGCGCTCCCTCGAGCAATGCAAAGGATGCCACAGGCGGTCAGAAGGCGGTCGATGACGAAGCTGCTGCGTACCTACGTGCTGCCACTGTTTTCCAGAAGCGAAAGGCGCCGCTGTGGCTGCGATGTCGGAGTATGCGGAGGCGAAGGCGAAACTGCAGGAGGCGGAGGTCGAGTTCTCCCAGCCCGAGGAGGAGAGAGGCCGACTTGCCGTGGCGACCGTGCATCAGCCGCGCGGGTCAGCCTTCGACGCAGCCAAGTACTTAGCGGCGGTGCGCCAAGACCACCCTGGCCAGGAGCAGACCGTCGGGGAGGCGCTGGCGGCGCTGCTCGCGGCGCTGCCAGGCGCGGCGCAGGCGGCCGCGGCACAGCGGCGCCGCCTCCAGCGGCAGGAGACATGGCAGCAGCTGGAGCCGTTGGTGCAGCGGCAATGGCTCCTTAGGCCCCTCATCCTGCCGGCGCTGCTCAGGGCGTCGACGCAGCTCGAGTGCCAGCGGGGGGCTCGCCCGCACTCTCGAACGACGCGTGGGATGCGATCGTGCGAGCGCTCGCCAACTCGGGGGGGGTGCTCATCTTCGAAGTGGGCATGCGAGCGCGGGTCGCGGACCTCTAGGGAGAAGCGGTCAATCGCGCGAAGTCATTGGCCGATGAGGCTGGCATCTAGCATGATGGGATCATGGCCACGCGATGCTGGGGAGCGCCTTCTGTTGCGCGCTGGTGGCACTGCTAACAGCCGTGGTGGGTGGAGTATGTCCAGCGTGGTGGCGGCAGTGGGTGGGGGCAGTGCTGCTGGCGCATGCGCTGACAGCCTGTCTCCAGGCGCGTGCTCGGCCAATGATCGACCTGCTCGTGCTGGCACGGCGGCGGCGCTGACGGCCGAGTGGGATTTCCAACGCAGCAGCGGTGGATCGTCCAAGGGCGTCTATGGCGTTGACAAATATGCGGCGCTGGGTGGCCCTGAGAAGGCTGAGACTGCACAGCGAATAAAACGCACATCACTCAGTGCTGCGCAGGACCCCGCTGCGTGGAATCGCTGGAGGGAAACCCGAATACACGCGCAGCGACAGGAAGAGTTGCCGCGAGGGGAACGGCGACCAGGTGTTCACCAGTGGCGTCGTCTGCTGGGCCACTTTCCTTTTCCTCCGCTGCGGTGACCACGGGTGGATCGGTGATGGGCCGCGCATCGGTGGCGCCCTCTGCTGGAGGCGCGGCGGCTGCCAGCGCGCATCGCATTGGTCGAGCGGAGCGATGAACGAGCGGTGGCGCGGCACGACGTCAGGCGGCGCAGCGAGACAGGCGAAGGAAGGCAATCGCGGCCAATTACAACATGCAAGATCGAGTCGAGAGCTCGAGCTGCGGACCTCATTCTGGTGCCGGAGACCCACCCTGATGAGGCGAGGAGCAAGTCTGTCGTGGCCACATTGCTACACATGGGGTGGCATGCCTGTCCCGTGCCTGGCGTTGGAGTGGAGCCTGGCTTCCCTGTATCTGGGGGGGGCTCACTCTGGCGCCGACGAGCCATGGGATGGGCAGTGTGGAAGGCGGTCGCAGTCAGTGTGTCGTGCCAAGTCATGCCTACATCGTGTGCCACTCGGAGTTTGCGATGCGTGGTATCGCGGCGATCAACTTGCATCTGTTTTCGGGGCATGGCATGTCGCCCAATCGCGTCAACATTATTTTAGACGCGGCGGAGCGTGTGAAATGCATTGGCGAGCCGTCCATCGTGGGAGGGGACTGCAACGCTACGCTGACAGAGAATGAGCAGGCGCGCGTGCGTCGGCTCTTCGACGCGAGATCTGGGCGCCCACCGCGGGCACGTGCGCGCCTGGTTACGGAGTCGTCGATGTGCTCCTCGCGTCGGGGGGCCCGATGCCCAAGGCGGCGAAGATCGAGCCCGACCTGCCCATGAGCCCGCGCTAGGCCGTCGCGCTGCAGTTGGAGAGTCTCGCGGGCCAGCCGCGGATCCGCACCGTGCCCACGCCCTAGCCTCTTCCAGTCGAGCGCCAGCTCGGGTGCTCAGCACTTGGCTACGATTCGATCTGGGAGCGGATTCCTGAGTTCCTGCGAGATGACTACGGCGGGATCGCCGACTTGTCGGATGGACGGTCGTAGCTCATTTCGGCCGCGGGGCGCGAGTGGCGCGACCTCACTCAGATCGAGAGGGGGGATCGAGACAAGCATTGTGGGATATCGCAGATTCCTCAGTCAAAGTGGGCTAGAGCTCCGCCTCCGCCGCTGCCCGCGTTTCCGCGGGCGTCGCCCGAGGCCGCGCGGGTTCTCAGCTTCGGCGCAGCCCTTGCCTTCGCCAGTCGCGTGGACCAGCCCGTCGCGCGGGCGAACGCGCTGAAGTCCGTTGGGCGTCTTGTTCGGGATGCCGCTGCTGCTGTCAGCAGGTGGCCCTGGCACCTCGGCCAGGTTCTGGCGGTCTCTCATGGGCGCCCTCCGCGTCTAGGATCTGAACCTGAAGCTGGTCTACATCGTGAGTTAGGCCGTCATGGAAGGGGCGGCTAGAGCGGCGCAGTTCAGGGCTCAGGTCTCCGAGCAGCCAGTGCGGGGGAGGGGCCGGAGCGCTCCGCGCGATGTCACGAGGACCTCAAGACTGGCATGGGGACTCCATTGATCCAGAGGTCCCGCACAGACCCCTCAGCCAACATGAGGAGACAGGTAAGGTGCACGCCGCGCGGAGTCACTGGTGGGAGCTAGGAGAAGACGACCCCATCTTGAAGGCCCGAGGATCTTGGAGCCCGCCCTCGGCGCCCGACTGTTGAGGAGGTGCGCAAAATGCCCCAGCCTTTCAACGCCGTGGAGCGGGCTGCCGCGCGGTCCGCCCTCGAAAGCCGCGCGAATAATGCAGCGCGGCGATCGGGTGCCTGATTGACCTCATTGTTGCCGGCGAGGAGCGCGCTGAGCGGCCGCCGCTGGTCACCAAGATTGCGCATCTCACTGAGCGGCCAGGCGCCGCCCGCCCGATCGCGCTGCTGCGCGCGCCGCCGAGGATCAAGCGCGCCTCCAAAGATCGATTGCTCGGGACAGGGAGGTGGGAAGTCATGGGCATTCTTTCTCGGCGCCTCCGGGAAGACTCGCGAGCGCGCGCCGCGGCAGCGAGCTGCGCGGCCCGAGCGGGCCGCGCAGAAAGGTCAAAGGGATCGGTGGGGGCCCGTGGGTTTCGGCGCAGGCCCTCATGGATCTGATGCGAGCGTTCGAACAAATTCAGCGTCGCTGGTGGTTGGGCGCCGCCGTTCGCGCAGGTTTCCGCTGTGGCGGCGGCGTCTTCTGGCCCTCCTGGACAAGACCCCCCGGCGTCTCTCCCTCGGCGCCGTGGTAAGCCACGCGTTGCAAGTCGACCAGGCAATCCTGCCTGGCGAAGGCTGGGCCACCACCTTGTTTGAACCTGGCCCTCATCCAACCGCTCGACCAGGCGTGGTCCATCTGCAGATCGGTGACTTTTGCGGCGGTCGTTGATGATGCCATTCCGCGCGGAATCGGGCCCGCTGGGGCCGTCGCCAGGGAAATCGTTAAGGCTTCGAATGCGCTCGGGAAAATGTCGGGTCGGCTTCAGCTTCGAATCTACGACGAGAGAACTCGCGCGATGATACAGCGCCTTCCAGTCAGGGCCGGAATGGCCGAGCTACCTCGGGAAGCTCGGAGCGGTTCCGGTTCGCCAAGAGAGCAGTCTCGGGATCGAATTCACGCGTGGAAGGCGCGTGCGCAGGCGTGCGCGACAGGATCCTTGGGAGCCGCTCGTGGGAGTCGACCGCATGAGAAAGCTCCTCTGCGGTTCCCGTCAGAGAGTGGTTGCGCAGCCATGTATGGGGGCCAGAGTATCGCACGGGTCGTCGGTCACCGGCACATCTCGGTCGGCGCTGGCTTCTGCGCGCAGCTTGACGTTCGCAGCGGCGTAGCCCCGCGCAGCGGGCAAGTCTTGCACCGTGACGCTGGTGAATGCTGAATGAAGAGACTGGCCTGGTCTGCTGCGGCACCCGTCCCACCCTGCTGGCTCCCGGCAGAAGGCTGCCAGAGTCGTAGTCGTGGGTGCCAGTGGAAGTCGTCGAGCACGGCCTCCTGCAGGCCCTGAAGGTCGAGCGCTGGTCTCAGGTACATGGGGCCCCTTGGGGCCATCATGCTCTCCATGGATAGGATCTCCTGGAGGCGCTTGAAACAGGACGCACAGACTTGAACCATGCCTGAGGGTGCGAGCTTCGATGATCATGAGTGCTCGGCGCGGTACCTACGCAAGCTGCTGCGCATCGGCATCGAAGCCTGGCAGTGGTAGACGGTGGCACGCAATGAAGGCCTCGAGCATCCGTCTGAAGGGGGCTGTGCTATTCCCGATGTTGCGTCTGCTGAGTGGTCCTGGGCCCCAGACGGCCAAGTGCAAGGAGCTAGGTGGCCTCGCTGTCGACCAGCGAGCTTACCTTCGCAGAATGCTGGTCGACGGGCAATGGCCCATGGTCCGAATGTGTGAGCCGGGCTTCGTTTAGAACTCGGGATGTCTCCTGCGTTTTGGGGTCGGGCCCTGGTCCACAGGCACTGCGAATGTCAAGATTGGGGGGGGGGCCAGCCTCCCATGGCCGAGCGAATTAAGTTGATGCTTGACACGCTGCAGCACCCCCAGGTGCAGTGCCTGTTGGAGAAAGCTATGTGGCCACCGCCCTCTATCCCTGCCGACTTCCATGTTCCCAGTGATGAACGTATCACGTGGCAGAAGCACGCGGGCGACGGCATTCTCAAGGCGAGCGAAGTGTTTCTTGACAGCTCGATGATGAAGGCGACTTGGGGCGGGTGAGCTCGGCGGGGTGGGCGAACGTAGATCTGCATCCTGAGGACCCGCTCGGTAAAAGAGAGACGTTGTCCATGGAATGGCGCCTTTTTTTTGCATCATGGTATAAACGGGGCTGAGCTGGATGCCCTAGTGAAGCTGTTGACAATATGTGCACCGCCCACGGTGGCAGCGACGGATGCGAACTTTGTCTGTGACGGCGTCAATGCAGCCAAGGAATGGGGTCCAGTTGCGACCACCGCTCATTGCGGCGCCTGGGTTGGTCTCTGGCGCGTTTCTGGGATGCCCTCCAAGTCTTCGGGGGCCTCGGCCCGCAGAGGCTCCAAGTTCGGAAAGTCAGACCCTATCAGTCCGAGTCCGATGTGGACCGTGGGCTCATCTCACCGTTTTGGCAACTACTGTGCTGATGTCTGGGCGAAGCACGCCGCTTCTAAGTACAGACTGACGTCAGATGCCCACGAGAAGCCTAGCAAGTTTCGAGCTCTGGTCGAAGACTGTGCGCGTTGGATTGCGCGAGTAGGTGCTGCCGCGAATTCACTCGACACCGTCAAGCTGCGTCCTCAGGCCAAGGCTTTGGGCAAGCATGAACTTCTCGGGGCTCCGGGCGCCAAGTGGTGTGTTCGGTGTCGGGTGCCGCAACCATCGGCCTCATAATGTCCTCTAAGTCCGTGGAGCCCGACAGGATGATCCATGAGAGTAGCAAGGTCGGTCACAGGCTGGCGCACTGTCGCAGCCCAGCTGAGATCGACCGACCCAATTCTGCTGTTGTGGCGTGCGTTTCCTGCGAAGCTGCGTCGCCACGGCAACTCAAGTCGCTTCGTCAGCCGTGCAAAAGTCCAAGGGTCCATGGCCAACGAGCCACTCGGGCGAAGGGAGGTTATGCCCCCCAGTTTAAAGGGGAGAAGGTCACGACTACAGTAGTCGCGGCCGAATAGGGTGGTACACAGACGTCTACGCACTCAATCATTGCACCGAGGAGGAGGAAGAGGAGGAGGAAGGGGACGACGCAAGACGACGACGACGCAAGACGACGACGACGACGCAAGACGACGACGCCGACGCAAGACGACGACGACGACGATGACGGCAAACGACGACGACGGAAGACTGAAGACGATGACGACGACGACGACGACGACGGCGACGACGACGACGACGACGACGACGGCGGCGATGGCCCCGCACCGCTCGGGCGCCGCGGCCTCGGGCGCGGGCGGGCCTGGCGACCACCTGGGGAGCAACGAGACAGCCAAACCACAGGATAAGGATGCGCGGCAAGGATGCGAGGACAGTTGAAGGCCATGTTGACATTTTCGAACGAGGCTGGCCAGCGAAAGTCGCCAGGGCTGGGCCGAATGGGCAAGGATGCTCCTCCTTATACTATGCGCTTGGGGGGGGACAGCTCAGCTTGCCATTTGCTCGGACGTCTATTCCCTTTGCCTTGTTTGGTTTCGTGCGCGTTTTTCCCCTCAAGACAGGGCTGAACCTAAACGGTGTGTTTCGTTTTCGTTTCGTTTTCGTTTTCCCTCGCTCTTGTCTCGAATCCGCCTGCACCGCAAAACGACAATCGAAACGACAAACGGCCCACGAAATCACCAAAAACACCGTTTAGGTCCAGCTCTGCCTCAAGACTCAAGACTGCCCAAGATGCTCCAGGGTGGTCCAGATCTTCTGTTCGAGGCCTGGAAATGGGCACCAACACCAACAAAGGGAGTTGCCTCCACAGGGGGGAGATGGTCCCAGATTTCGGCGTTGGTGGTAATACTTCGGTTACCTCGGGAGCCAGAATATTACCACCATCACCGAGATCGGGATCTTCTTTCCTCGGTGGAGGCACACCGCCGATCTTGGTGCTGGTGTCAACCTCTGGGCCTGCGATTCTGGCGCTGGCCTCGCCGAGAGAGAGAGGCACACGTCCGAGGGATGCCAAGTCAGGGGGGGGGGGGACAGCGACCTGGAGGCAGCGCTACGTCGCCGATGCACCGCCGATGGGCCCCCGACAGCAAGTCCAAACTTCCTGGGCCGCCTGGGCTGCCAGGCCCCTGTCGACGATGAATGGGCGGGTGGGGCTCGATGCGTCCCCGCCTGAGCCTAATTATCCCCCCCTATCGTTGCCCCTGACCACCGCAGCCGTTCCGGCTCGTGCTCCGCGGCGCCGAGGGCCAGAGGAAGGAACAAGCGGCACAGACTTGGAGGCGTGGAGATGTGCACCAGCGCCAACACAGGGGGCTGCGTCCACCAGGAAGAGCTGATCCTAGGCTTTGGAGTTGGTGGTAATCTTTAGGCAACCACCGAGATCGGGATCATCTTCCCTCGGTGGAGGCACAACGCCGATATTGGTGCTGGTGTCGGCCTCTAGGCCTCCGATAAACATTTTTCCGCAGCTCCGCGCAGATTTCTCGGATCGTCGCTGGGCCCCACTGGCGGCGCATCCGGCGTCGCCCCTGGCACTCCGAGGACCAGGGCCAGCGCCGATCCAAGAAATCCGTGCGAACCTCCAAAAGTGTGTTTATGGCGAGTTCTCTCCTTCGACGATGGGCAGGATGGGGAAGCAGGCCCCAGACGGCTGCTCCTGCGCTGGCCGGTGCGCACGCGGCTCTGGCGCGGGCTCGTCGACGATGATGTCAGGCTCCTGGGGGGCGTCCAGGAGGGCCGCGAGCGAGGCCGTGCATCGCTCCATGGCCCGCTGGCCCATGTTGCCGCCGCCGAAGCGCATCACGTCGTGGCACAGCACGCAGGGGTCGGTGAGCAGGAAGCCGCCCTCGGCGGTGCGCACCCCCTGCAGGTCGGTGACCATCATGTAGCCCCCCGTGGCCTCGTGCGTGAACTGGGCGAAGCGCATCAGGACCTCTGAGCATCGTCTGACCGATCCCCATCCCCACTTGCGTGGCTTTGGCCCCACTGGGCGGCTTACCCGCCGAGGTGGGGATTTCGGGCTCCGCGGGACCAATCCCCACCCAGGGGGGCGAGCTGGTGGGGCTGAGAAACCACGGCCCGATGAAGATGGGGACAGGCTAGAGGATACTGAACCTCGTCAGCATCTGGCTCCCACCAGCCGAGGTTGTTGGAGAAGCGCCTAAACTCTGCAGCGGGCACCGCCCGCTCCAGGTTGAAGGGCCTGCCGGCGGCCGGCACCGCGACGGGTGCTTCCAGAAACTCGACCCGGGGCCCCGCTGGATTCTGCGCGCTGAACTCGCGGGCCAGGAAGGCGGCCACGGCGCTCGCCTCGCTCAGCGCCAGCATCTCCTCCAGCAGCCACTCGCCCTCCTCGCCGTCGGGCGCCCCGGCCTCCTCCTTTATGAACTTCGCCACGTAGGCCTCTCGCCCGTCCATGAGGGCATGGTGTGCCGCGCGGGTCTCGCCCTGCGAGAACGGGCGCACCCCGACCTTGATGTCGGCGGCGCCTACCTCGAATCTCCTCGTCAGGCTGGCGGGTGCGCTCCGGTGCAGGTCGGCGACGGAGCTCACCTGCAGGCAGCGGTGCAACTGGACGCCCCGCACCCCCAGCTCCTGCCAGCAAGGCACCTCGTCGCAAACCTCCACCCGGCGCGCCGCACGGAGACTGGTGGAGAGCGCCGACACTGTCGATGCCACGGAGGCGTGCAGGCTGGCCGTGACCGCCTCCGCCACCAGGCGGGTGTCGCGCATCTCCCGGGTCTGGATGTACTCCTCCCCTACCTGAGACGAGGCGAGGACATGCGAGGACCAGGACACAGTCCGAGCAGGACAAATCGGGGATCTCCGAGATCTGGCGGCTCTGGAGGATGCATCGGGCGCCGCGGCTGCTCCAGAGCGCTCCAGAAAGCGCTGGGGGACGCGTTGGGATGAACATTTGACGTCAAACGAGTATCTAACGTTCAAGAAGTATTTCACGCTGAGTGATTCGTTGCATTGGAAGGACCGTTTGGCATTAAATTAATATTTAACATTCGATTAATGTCCAATGTGAAGCGAGCATGTGAGATCAAATAATCATATAATGTTGAGTGCGTATTTAGAATCAACCTAGTACTTTGATTGGAACGCTTTGGCATCCTTCCTCGAAAGCAAGAGCAAGTTGTCCCCACGACGTGATGACCCCCCAGACCCCCCAGTAGTAATGTTGACACCAGAACTGGCGACTGCATCTATTCTGTTGACCCTGCGGGCCGCGCTGCGCGCGTCCATCGACATTTAAATTCGGGGGCGAGGGGGTTGGATACAAACTTGCGCTTGATTTCGAAGAGAATTATAGCACCACCCGGCCACCTCCTCGTTGAAGAGGCGCACCATCAGGTCGGTGGAACCGTTGATGCGCCCGAAGACGTACTGCACGGTCTTCTCCTGGAGTGCGCGCAGCAGCTGCTGGGGCCTCAAGCCGGCGGGGTCCCCGTCCGGGAAGTTGTCCTTTGGGTGGCCACATCCGAAACCTATCCCCACCAACCATCAATTCTCCTGAATCGATGGGAGGCAGGGGTAGGGTTCGAATTTCACTGCGTGTTCGACGATTTTCGAACCCTACCGCCGCCGCCCATCGAGTTGCCCGACTCATCGATCGGCGAGGGTAAGGTTCGGATTTCGCCGCCGATCCTTGTACGTGAAGGCCTCCCGGTCCTGGTAGCGGTGACCGTGGCAGGGCGCGTCGCCGATGTGGATCAGCACCCGCGTCGCCGCCCCTCCGATACTAAAAGCAGAAACAAAAACGGCACAAACGTAAACTTTCGGAGCTCCACGCGGGTTTCTGGGGGTCGGCGCAAGACCCCCCTCCCTGGCGCGCGGAGCGCGCCCTCCGGCGCCGCCAAGGGAGTCCAGCGCCGATCCCAGGAAATCCATCCGAAACGCCGAAAGTTTGCCTCTGTTTGGCGGCGCGCACAAATGGGTCGGGGGAGGGGGGGAGGCGTCTTGGCGCCGGCCCTGCATCTGCAGGCAAGGCCCGCGCCTTCCAAGAGGCAGGGGTGCTTCCAGGAGGCCTTCCCCCTTCCCCCTCATCCCCCTCTCTGCGCAAGGCTGGTGTATGCCACTGTTCCTCCTTCGAGATGCCCCACTCCAGGCGCGAGGCGGCCTCGAGGCCGCCGAGGACGTCCTCGGGCACGTCCCCGCCGCAGCCGTGCGCGCCGACGCCGCCCAAGAAGGCGCGGAAGTCCACCACTGCCGTGGTGAACGGCAGCACGTCGAGGCGGTCCGCGTCGCCGTGGTCGCGGTACCCGACGATCGGGGGCGACGATGGGGGCGGGGGCATCGGGGATGGACCGAACCCCCTTCAGTAAAACGTGGTTTCAAGAAACCGACCTCGGGCCCAAACCTGGCGGGCGCAAGCCTTGAAAATAACGGCCGCGGCGCCCTCTCGAGAACCGAAAAGGAACAATTCACTCATCGACGTGTCAGGGTGGGGGTTCTGTCCACCCCCGAAAGCAATACATGTATCCATCGGCGCCAAGGTCTATGGCTTCGGCGAGGCTCCCTGGCGAACGCGCGCAATGCCCGACCCTGGGCTAATTCACTCCCATCGTCGCCTCCGAGACGAAGGCGACGTGCAGCTGCATGGACGGGAGGCGCACCTGCCGAAAATATGATCGAGAAGGCTATGAGTCGAGAAGCCTGGGCCAGCTTATGAAGTTTCTTGGAACAGACCTGGAACAACCTATTGTTGACGCTGGAGGGGCGAGAGTGCTTTAGGAAACGGGCCAGCTTTCCAGCAAATCGATGAAGAAACGCAGGCCTGGCATTGCGGGAGGACGTCTGTTCATCACATGCTCGACGGTAGAAGAACAACCAATGGCATCAACATGAAGTTTCGGAGGTCTGCGTGGATTCGTTGGATCGGCGCTGGGCCCCCCTGGCAGCGCCTCCAGCGCCGCCCCCGGCGCGCTCCCCGCCCCATGGAGGGGGGCCCACGCCGATCCAAGAAATCCGAGCGGATCTTCGAAAGTAGCCTTCTCTTCTTCGAGCACCGACATCTCCCGCACGATGCGGAGGATCTGGTTCTTGACGGCGGCGATGAGGCGGGTGCCAAAAACCCTGACCCCAACAATGTTGCCATCTCGTGTGAGCGCATCTTCCATTTCCGCAGGCTTCCGCCGGCATTCCGCCAGCTTCCGCCCGCGGAACCGCCCCCGCTTTGCTTTCGCCGCCTTCCACCAGGGAAGGAAGCGCCGACTCCTTCGACCCTCGAAGGCGGGGCCCGCTCCGGCACCCGCCCATGTGGCGGCGCATGGAGCCCGTGCAGTCGACCAGGAAGCAGGCGTTCAGCCGCTCGGCGCGCTCGTGGACGTCGAGCACGGCGTCTATCCTGGGGGGGCCCAACTATCTACACCACCACCGCCTCCCTCCCCACCTCCCTCCCGCTAGAAAGGAGGAGAGGGGAGGCATCGACGTGGTGGTGGTGTTATACTCTCTTTGGCCCCCCCCGTCCGCGCCCCCCTGCGCTCGGCCTCCGCGCGCGCCCCTGCGGCCCCGCCGCGCGCAGCGGCCCCCGAGGGCGCCTCCGCGGCCCCGCCGCGGGCGGGCGCGAGGTCGCGCCGCCGACACGGCCGCGCCCCGCCGGCGAAGCGCACGACCGCGGTATCGCTGACGGCGTCGGCGCGCACCACCTCTGACGGGGGCCACGGAAGCCTCGCGGGTGGGGTCCGAGCGGGTGGAGCCGGAGGAGCGCGCCACGTCGCCGCTGCATCGCCGGTGCATCGGCGGTGCATCGGCGGCGCAGGCAGTGCATCGGCGCCGTCGGCATGGAGAAGATCCGGCTCCCACACCGAGCCGCACTGCAGGTGCGGCGCGATCCTCCGACCCCATCCACTCCGACCCCATCTCGGAGTCCTGAAGACAAGAGGGCACGGTAAGGACAGTGGTTAAGGAAACGCTCGATAAGGAGCTCAAATTCTGGAAGCTGGTGGAACACCATTTGAGGCCTGGCCATGAATATCACCGCCGCCTTCATCAATGAGGAACCCCTGGGATCTGCAACCTCCTGAGCACATTCCTTCACGAACGTATGGGCACAAACACACACACACACACACACCGGGATCTGCAGCACTCCTGGGCACACACCTCCTGGTGGCCATCGTGGATGGCCCAAGAGGTTGTCCTAGATTCGCCCACCGTTTGGTTTTCTTAGTGCTGCCCTGAGCAAGCAAAGCAGGACCGCACGGGAAACGACCCAAACGCCCCCAGCGTTCCCATGCCCCTGCTCCCCGGACCCCTCCTGGGGTACGCTCTGGCCAGACTTTCGAGGCGACTCCAGCCGTGGCGACGCGGGCCTCCCAGCAGGGCGCAGACGAGGCAAGGGCAGCGGCATTGGTACCCTTTCCTCCAATGAATCGGGCACCAACCAGAGCACACCTGCACCGATCCTGCCTGGGCCGATCCTGGGCCCAGGATCGGTGTATGTGGCTTCCTGCCCAGGCCAGGAGGGCGTGCGGTCGGGAACTTCTGCTCTGCGTGACGCGGCGGCGGCCCCTCGCGACACGCGATGCATTGCGAGCGGATGGCGTGCTGCTCCGCTCCGCGGGGCGGGAGGCCGGGAAAAGAGCTCGGCACGTGGACGCCCGGGGAGCGCCAAACGGATGGCGTGTCGCGCCGAGGCGTGACGGGCCCAAACCCAGCGGAGCGACACGCTGAGCCAACGTTCCCGGCCGTATACACCGACCCAAAGGCCCAGGAGGAGCGTGGCCTGGCCAGGATCAGCATGCGAAACACATTTCGGACTCTGGGCTGCCTGTGGTTGGGTCAGGGGGGCGTGCACAAACCCCCGACCGCCATTCATCACCGACGGAGGTCCAATAGCCCCACGCCGCCAAGGAATGCGCGGTCTCGCTATCGGTGGCTCATCGCCGATCTATCGGCGATGTATTGTCGATTCCAGGTCGATGTTTCCCCCCCCCCGGTGTGACAGCAGCCGAAAAATGACAAAGAAAACGAGCATGAAAGAAATCTGGGCCAGCTTCACTGAAGCGTCTTGAAACAAGCTCGGGCAACTTTCTGTTGGTAACGCTGGAGGGGCGAAAAGCGCTCAAGAAACTAGGCCAGCGTTTCAGCAAGTTGGCGAAGAAGTGCTAGCCCAACTTTTCGGGAGGAGATCTCTTACTAAAGAGATGCTCGACTGTACTTGTGAGGGGCAACGGTCGGGGGGACTGGCAAATGGGGGGGAAACATCGACGTGGAATCGGCGATACATCGCCGATAGATCGGCGGTAGGCCCCCGATAGCAAATCCGCACGTTCCTGGGCGGGGTAGGGCTATCAGACCCCGATTAGCGACCAATGGGCGATCGGGGGTCGATGCATCACCACTATGCGGCGGCAAGCGAGGGGGGGAAGCGAGAAGGGAAGCGAGAAGGGGCGGGCCTTTTCGAATGGCACAGACGTCCCATGGCCTTCCGAAAGGTTGTCTATGCCTTCCTCGAAGACACAGATATCAGTCAGCGTTGACTCCAAATAGATATGAGGACAGGAGGAGGACGAGAGGAGGATGGGAGGAGGACGAAAGGAGGACGGGAGCAGGACGGGATGAGCAAACTCAAGCAAGCGGAAGCAAGCAAGCGCAAGCGAGCAATAACAAGTAAGCAAGAGCCAGCGATCAAGTGCAAGCAAGCAAGGGCAAGCAAGAGCAAGCAAGAGCAAGCAAGCGAGAGCAAGCACGCACGAGCAAGCAAACAAGTGCCATTGGAAAAGGGGGGGGCATTGGAAAAGAGGGGGGCATTGGAAAAAGGGGGGGGTCCTAAAGACCAATTACTTATGATGAGCTAGGACTCCTACAGGGCAAGCCTACTTGGAGAAAGATTTCTCAGAAGCCCTCCTGCCGCCTTCTGAGAAGGCCTTCTCCTTCTCCCTTCCGCCCCTCGCTCGTCGCCGACGTATGCCTGCCCCCCCTTACCGTTGCCCCTGGAGTTGGCGCCCACGGAACCTCCCCGACGGGCGCAGGCGAATCGCCGCAGGCCGTCCACAGCACGCGCGAGCCAGCCTCGAAGGCGTGCGCGTGCGCCGCCAGCTCGCACCGCCGCACGTGCGCGCCGCACGCGCGGCACTCGTGGTGGGCGAGGGCGCACTCCGCCCGGCAGTGCTCGAGCAGCGAGCCTGAGGGGTGAGAAAGACGATCGTCGTGCTTGGAGGAGGGGGTTGGGAAGATACGCGGCGCGACTGTATGAGAAGCACCTTCAGCATACACGGTAGTATGGAGGATGTGATAATTCCTCCCAGCCCAATGCTCCCAACCCAAACGCTGTCTTTCTGAAGGGGGGTCGGGCACTATGGCATGGTGCATCCGGGTTCCCGGACGTGCTCGCGTCGTGACAAAATCACGACGGGAGACTTATGGCCGTTTTCGGCCTCTGGGGGCACTCGCTGGGCCCCCGGACCGTCAAAGAATTCTGCTCGGGATGAAAAGTCGGTCGTGGGGAAAGGGTCGGGACGTCTGGGGGCCTCCTATGGAAGAAACAAGAGTTCGCATGTCTGGGTTAGCATGTGCACGGAGATTTGTGGCCGCTACCGCTCGCTGTCTGCCTTGCCGCTGTCTTGCTCCTAACCCTTGAGCTCTTGCGTGGCACTGCCGTGGACACCGCGGGACCATCTTCTCCCAGGAAAGTGCGAGGCCAGACGACGAGGAAGAGGAGAAGGAAGAGGAGGAGGAGGAGGAGGGGGAGGAGGAAGAGGCGCTTCCTGAGGGGTCCAACCTGGTGCAAACCTGAATTGCACTACGCGTAGGGAATTGAAGCCGACCCTGCCAGGGAAGGAGGCCTGGAACCTCCTCGCGCCCCACGGAAGCCTAAACCTCCAGCGCCTCCTCGCAATCCTCGCCCTCCACCCTCCACTCCGTCTCCTTATAAATAACTTCTGCCTGTCGCAGCTCGAGGCCAATCGGAAAAGCGCGGGCCCGGCGTTTCGCCTGAGACTTCTTCGCCATTTAGCTTAAGAGTTGATCACCGTTTCACACATGGAGGGCGGTCCGTTTTCAAAATGGGACTGTCGCCTTAGCGCCG
Organism: Prorocentrum cordatum; assembly: GCA_963575745.1. Lineage (NCBI taxonomy): Eukaryota > Dinophyceae > Prorocentrales > Prorocentraceae > Prorocentrum > Prorocentrum cordatum. The sequence goes on from CAUYUJ010016108.1 coordinate 267,394, forward strand.
CGAGCATCTGCTTACATAAACATTTGCAAGAGCTTCACATATGGAGAACGGTCCAGTTTCTCGCTTTAGCACATTCGTCTCAAAAGATGCAAGGGTTTCAAGGATTGAAGGCGGCCCGTGTTCAACATGTGCCTTTCGCCTTGGCGCCGCGCGCACTCGTCTTGCAAAGTTGCAAGAGCTTCACTGATATAGGGTGGTTATGTTTCAAAGGGTGGTTCTCGCGTTAGCGCTGCGCACATTCGTTTTCAAATGGTGTAAAAAGTTTTGTGGATTATCATGGGTAACTAACTTCCCATATATGGTGTTTTGGAGAAATTGAAAGCAGTCAGGGCGCAACAGTTAGGTTGATTCACGGTGTTGAAGTCCCAGGATTGGCGTTCTGACACGATTCAGGATTGCCAAGACGCAGCAATAGGGTCGATTCGTGACGTTGAAATCCAAAGAATGGTGCTCTGTCTGGCACGGTTCAGGATTTTCACGCGGTTGTCGTCCAACGGGGCACATCCCTCGGTGGAAATGAATCCTTGCAGGGGCCCATGAAGAGGGAGCTTGGAGGGAGGGTTTATTGCAACATCGTGGATGAGGCTTGGGTTTGCACTGGTCCTCCTCCCTCCTCCTCGCCCTCCTCCTCCTCGCCCTCCTCCTCCTCCTCCTCCTCCTCCCCTACTTGTGGGGTTGCACGGGTGGCGTTTGTGACTAGTGGGTCCGTCGCGGTTGAAGGGTACGGGGCCTGTTGCGGTTGGATTTCGCTGGCTCGACAGGAACATATTCATTTCTTGAAGATATCTAAATACATGCTTTGTTCGGCGCATTCGAAAGTGATTCCTTTTGCGAAAAAAAAGAGCACCGTAGCCAAACAACATTTGTTGCTCCTTCTTGCCGAGGCGACGACGACGCATTTTCAGGGCAACGCGGCAGCGATGACGAAAACAAGCGATAGAGGTTGGCATAAATCGCAGGCCAAACCATCGCAGCCAGCAGTGCAGTACATGCTGGATCCGGGTAAAACTGATTGGGTTTTAACTGATGGCTAAGGGCTAAGGTGCTCTTTTTTCGCAACGAAATCACTTTCGAATGCGCCGAGTAGAGCATATCGTTTAACATTTAGAAAGAACAATAATATCCCTCTCGAGGCAACGAAACCCAACCGCAACAAGCCCCAGACCCTTCAACCGCGACGGACCCACTAGTCACAAACGCCATCCGTGCAAATCGAGCGTTTTACCAGCCACGGACCCGCGGGCCCAAGCGCGGGGAGGGGAGGGGGGGGGGGGCCCACGACCCATGGGGCCCATGGGCCCGCCCAGCGATCCAACCGCGACCATCGACTCAAGAAAGTGCGCCGACGTTCGACAATTCACGCTTGCGCTTTCATTGCTAAAACTGGAATTCGCGCACGAGAAAGCGATGGGAGAAGGAGTGGCGGGCGGGGCCTCGAGACTCGCCTGGGGCCTAAGGGCCAGCCGTCGGGGGACCGGGGGCGAGAGAGGAGAGGAGGGCGGGGAGAGAACGAGCGAGGCGGAAGACGGGAGGAGGGGGGGGGGCCCTGGGCGGCCCAGGCGCGGGGTCGGCGACCGTCGGTGGGGGAAAACACACGCCGCACAAGAAAGTGTAGGGCGGAGGGTCCCGGAGGGCAGAAGAGAAGAGGAAGAAGGACAGGGGGGGGCTAGATTGAGGGGCTGTCGAATGCTGCGAAGCCTGGCCCGGCCCGGCCCCTTGCACCTTGGAAAATCCCTGGACCCTGGGGCCCTGGCCCCTGGCCCTGGCCCCTGACACTGCGCCCAGGGCCAGGGAGCGGCCAGAGTGACTTTCAACCTTAGATCTTGTGGCGGCGAATTTTCATCTTCCAATCGCGTTCAGCATGCAGAACTGGCGCGCGGCGGGCTGGGGGCTGGGCTGCACTGCAGAGCGCTGGCACTGTGGCGCAGCGCAGCAGCAGACAGCAGACAGGATGAGGAGGAGGAGGAAGAGGAGGAGGAGGAGGCTTGCCTGGGGGATGAATGTCAGGAGGATGATCGGATGATGTCCTCCTGAGTCCTGAGGTGGACGGCGGGAGGCCCTTCAGCCTGAGGCCGCGTGGGGGGGGGGGGAGTCCGGGAGTCCGCAACCCATCGCCCGTGCAAACGTGCAAAAAAAGAATGGCCCTGGCCGCTGGCCGCCCGCCGGGCCCCTGGACCAAGCCGGGCCGGGCCGGGCCAGGCCGGGCCAGGCGACTCCTGCAGACCTGGGACCCTGGGACTGGTGACTGGACGGACCTGGCTTAGCTTGGGACATGGGGAGCTGGGACTGGACGCCGGCTCTGGGAACTGGGACCAGATGGGACCTGGGACTCTGGGACCCCTGGTACTCCTGGGCTCCTGGAACTCGCCGGGCCGCCGGGCCGCCCTTCATCTCTTCTTGCTGCTCATGATGTCGCTAAGCGTCTGCTGGCGCTTCGGCTGCGCCGCCTTTGCGGGGCTGCGGAGCTGCCTCCTCCCTCCCCCTCCTCCCCCTCCCTCCCTCAGCCTCCCTCCCCTCCTCCCCCCCTCCTCCCTCCTCCTTCTCCTCCGACTCGCTCCTCCTCCCTCCTCCTCCTACCTCCTACTCCTCGTCCTCCCTGCTCCCCCCTCCCCCTCCTCCTCCTCATCTCCTCCTCCCTCCTCTCCCCTCCCTCATTCCCTCCTCCTCCCTTCTTCTCATCCTGCTCCTCCTCCTCCTCGTCATCTTCCTCCAGGACCCGGGACTCCGTCTCCGAGCGCCCATGCCCCACTCCACTGTCCCCTGGGCCATAGGCCGCCCATGGGCCCTCGATTTCCCCCCACTGCGGGATGAGGGATGGGCAGCGACCAACGGGGCTCGAGGGGGAGAATGGGAAGAAGAAGGAGGAGGAGGAGGAGGAGGAGGAGGAGGAGGAGGGGGGGGCAGAAAAAGAGAGAGAGAGAGAGAGAGAGAGAGATAAAGAAAGAAAGGAAAACATAAAAGATCTATATATATATAGAGGGAGAGAGAGAGAGGAGAGAGAGAGAGACAAAAAAAAAGAGAGAGAGGAGAGAGAGAGAGAGAGAGAGAGAGAGAGAGAGAGAGAGAGAGAGAGAGTTTATATACATATATAGAGAGAGGAGAAAGAGAAAGAGAGAAAGAGAGAAAGAGAGAAAGAGAAAGAGAGAAAGAGAGAGAGAGAGAGAGAGAGAGAGAAGAGAGAGAGAGAGAGAAAAAAAAGAAGAGAAAGAGAAAGAGAAAGAGAAAGAGGAAGAGAAAGAGAAAGAGAAGAAAGAGAAGAGAGAGAGAGAGAGAGAGAGAGAGTGGGATAGAGAGAGAGAGAGAGAGAGATAGAGAGGAGAGAGAGAGAGAGAGAGAGAGAGAGAGAGATGAGAGAGAGAGAGAGAGGAGAGAGAGAGAGAGAGAGAGAGAAGAGAGAGAGAGAGAGAGAGAGAGAGAGAGGAGAGAGAGAGAGAGAGAGAGAGAGAGAGAGAGAGAGGAAGAGAGCGAGACATAATAATAAGAAGAAGAAGCAAAATAAGAGAGAGGAGGAGGAGGAGGAGGAGGAGGAGGAGGGGAGGAGGGGAGGGGGGGGGGGGGGGGGCGGGGGGGGGGGGGGCAGAGGGAGAAGAAAAATAACGAAGAGGAGGAGGTTCGAGGAGGAAGATGGGGGAGAAGGAGAACGAGGCTCGGAGAGCGGAGGAGGAGGAGGAAGAGAAGCAGAAGGAGGAGGCGGAGGAGGAGGCTGAGCGGCTGAGAAGAGGAGGGAGGAGGCAGAGGCGGCAGAGGGGCTGAGGCAGAGGCAGAGGCAGAGGCGGCAGAGGAGGAGGATGACGAGGAGAAGGAATTTCGGAAGAGGAGAAAGGGAGGCAAGGGGCGGGGGGAAGGAGGGGGCGGATGGCGGGGGGGGGGCGGAGGGGGGAGTCAGGAGCCAGGGGGGATGGAGAGGGCGATTTTTTTTCTCTGCAAGCCGTTAGGCAGAACCGAGGGGCCACGGTTGGCCCGGGCCACGGTTGGCCCGCGCGCGGGCGCCCCGCGGGCCGCGCCCGGGGCGCCTCCGGCGCGATCGCACCCTGGAGGTGGGGGGAGAGGACCCCCGGCAACGACTCCCAGAGGGAGGGGCCCCAGCCGGGAAGGCTGAGGGGGGCCCGCGGGAGACCTGCGTCGCCGACGGCGCGTTTTTAGAAACCCCCGGACCCAGGGCCCAAAAACGACACGACGACACGACGCGACGGGGGGGCGGAGACGCGGCGCGACCGACGACGCACGAGACGACACGACGCGCACGACAACGACGGGACGAGCCGCCGGTCCCGCCCCAGGGCGGCGAGTGCAGGGTGGGAATCCTGCACCGCCCTGGGGGAGGCCACGGGACCTGGCGACCCCCCTGGGAAGGAAGGCCGCGCTTGTGGCGGCTGTCCCCAGGGTGCGGGGGCTTGTGCCCTGAAGGCCCGGCGCTCCCCGCCTGCGCCAGGGGGCGCAAAGGCCCGGCCCCCACTCTTGGGGGGCCCCTCCAGGGAGATGGAGAGGGCGATGGGCCAGGGGGAGGGGAGGAGGAGGCGGCGGAGCGGCGGCGGCAGCGGCGGCGGCGGAGGGCGGAGGCTCGGCTAGGAGGAGGCTGCCTGCTTTGCGGACGCCTTCGGGCCACTCGGGCCCGTCTCTCGCTGCGCCTGCGCCTCGGGCTCTGGCGCCGCCGGCGCCGCCGATGTTTCTTCCTGCTGCGCCTGCTTCTTCTCCTTCGTCTTCTGCTCCTCAGCTGCTGCTTTCTCGGCCTCCTCCTTCACCTTCGCGGCCGCCGCTTTCTCGGCCCCCCCCTTCGCCTGCGCCTTCGCCGCCGCCGCCTCCTCCGCCTCCGTCTTCTCAATTGCTTTCTGATCGGCCTCAGCCTTCTTCTTTGCCACCTTCACCTTCGCCTTTTCCTCCTGCTTCTTCTCCTGCTCCTCAGCCGCCGCCGCTTTCTCGGCTTCCCCCTTCGCCTTGGTCGTCTCCGCCTCCTTCTCTTGAGCTGCTTTCTTATCGGCATCAGCCTTATCCTTTGCCGCCTTCTCCCTTGCTTCTTCTTCCTCCTGATTCTGCTTCTCCTATCACCCGGGTGACTCCAACCTAAGACCCATGGAGGCCCAACCGGAAAGAAAAAATGGGGCGCGCCGAAGAACCCAGGGGGTCTGATTTCCGCGGAGGAAAGAAAAAACCCTGGCGATGGGGTTCGAGCACGGGGGTTACCCCCCCCCTCAAATTCCGGAAGAGGAATGAACTCCCAGCCGCGGGGGTGCCCGCGCGAAGGGCCCCACCCCCCCAAGCGCAACCAGAGGAAGAAAAGCGCGAGAGCCGAGACTGTAAGTGCAATGCAACAACACCTTAATCGCGGTTGCACTAGGGATTTGTATTAGTACGGGAACAACTGAATTACAGCCGGTGAGGTTTGGGTTCGGGCTCGGGCTTATATATTGGGAACCCAATATATTGGAAACGCAATATATTGGAAACTCAATATATTGGAAACCCACTATATTGGAAACCCACTATATTGCACGGCAGGACAACGTGCTCTCTAGGAACATCTGCGCGATAGGACATGATAGTACCAGTTGTACTCAAGTGCGAGTTGTACGGTAGTCGGAGGGGTTCAGGGGTTCCAACGGCAACGCGCGCGGGGAAGAAGGAAAGAAATCCATGCGCCGCCAGGGGTCCCGGGTTTAACGGGTCGCCGCGAAGGTTGACCCCCCGCGGAAAGAAGAAAAGAAATCCGGCCGGGGGGTTGGGGGGTTGAGGGATGAGTCACGGGGGCGATCTTCTCCTGCTCCTCAGCCAGCGCCGCTTTCTTGGCTTCCTCCGTCGCCTTCGCCGCCGCGGCCTCTTTCTCCTCAGCCGATTGCTCGGCCTTAGCCTTCTCCTTTGCCGCCTTCTCCTTTGCCTCCTGGTTCTGCCCCTCCTTCTCCTTAGCCTCGGCCGCAACCGCTTTCTCGGCTTCCTCCTTCGCCATCGCCGCCGCCGCCGCCTCTTTCTCCTCAGCTGCTTTCTCGGCCTCAGCCTTCTCCTTTGCCATCTACCCCTTTGTGTCGTCTTCCTCATGCTTCTGCTTATCCTGGTCCTCAGCCGCCGCTTCTTTCTCGGCCTCCTTCGCCTTTGCCGCCTGCGCCCCCTTCTCCTCGGCTGCTTGCATGTCGGCTTCCCCCTTCTCCTTCGCCTTCGCCTCTTCCCCCTGGTGCTGCTTCTCCCCGGCTGCTTTCTCATCGGTCCCCTCCTTCGCCGGCGCTTTTTCCTGCCCCTGCTGGCCGACCGATGCGCGTGCAGGACCAGGGTGGCTGCCTTTCGCGGCCTTATCATTGTCGTTCGTCTTCTGCAGCGACTCGCCCATCGGCGTCCGCTGGAGCTCCTCGGCCTTGTTCTTGGCCGCGCCCCTCGCCTTTCCGTCCTCGGCGGCCCGCTTGCTGCGACGCTGCTTTTCCTCAAGTGCCTTCTTCTTTTCCTGGGCCATCTTCTCAATGCGCCCGATTTCAGCCTCGTCGGACCCATCAGAATGATCAGACGCCTCAGCCTCTGAGCAAGCAGCTTCTCCGCCGGCTGCATCGCCAGGCGCCGTCAATGGCGGCGCTGGCAGTTGAGGTGGAGGTGCTGGAAGCGGTTGCGGCCTGGCCTTGTCGATCCTCTTCGCGTCCATCGCGGACTGCAGCATGACATTTTTCTTCCCCATAGCCATGAGATCTGCTGATAGACACTTCACGTCGCTGATGCCAGTGATCTCCGCCAGCGGGATCAAGCTCAGCCTGATGCCGGGGGACTCCGCGTTGGAATTGTGCTCGGCTTTGATGAAGCCAGCTGGCATGTAGATCATCTCGTTCGGCGATGCAACGCCGCGCATTACGGGTGCACCTTCGGAGGCAGCCTCGCGAAGCTAGGTGGTAGCACAGGTTTGCAGCAACTGGAGCGTAGCTAACATCGATATCGGATGGCGAAGTGCCTTAGGCCCTTTCTGAGTCCGGACATAAGTTCCAGGCGAAGAAAATGGCGCTGCAACGACGGCGCGCGCGCCTGTGATGTTGTAGCGAATGCATGTTAAAGCTGCTTGCTCAATCCCAAAAGTGCCACTACTGCTGCTCCTGATCCAGACGTCTGGGTGGGAGATCGGATCCAGCACCTTAGCCTCCTCCTGGGGCGTCAAAAAGTCATTATGCTTCGTCTTGTCGGCGCCGGTTGGGACGCACTTCTCGAGGATCGTCTTCTCGATGGTGGCCGCCAAACTCCTGTCTTGAATCTGGCCGTGGAATTGGCCGACACCTTTGTCAGTTCGCACTTGGAACAAAGAGCCTTATCGTCTATCTCTTTCTTGAATACGTCGTCTTTGTTGGCGATGTCCTGTAAGGGCTCAATGCCGGTGACAATGATAGGGTTCAGAATTTCCGACGCTTGGATCTTGAGCAAGTCTGCGAGCTCCATGACTCTCATGCGCTGTTCTGGCACAGGGGCCCACTGCCAGAAAGGCTTATCGTCAGACTTGGCTGGGGACGCCTGCGTCTTGTCGCTGGCAGCGGCGGCTGGGTCACCAGCGCGCCTCTGCCTCTTCTGATTGTCCTTCTCATCCTGCGCCTTGCGCTTCAGTATGTCGCTCCGATGCGTCACCCTGGCAGTGTACAAGTCTGAAACTGCCTTTCGGGAAATTCTGAAATGCCTCCACCAAGGCCCAAGGCCCAATGGCAAAACCAAAGAGTCGTCAGACTCTGGGGCTCCGGGCTGCAGGGGCAGCTCGGGCCGAAATTTTTGGAAAAGATGATCGAGGTTTGGAGGCCGGGGTCCGGGGAAACAGACTGCAGAACCCACAGGCCAGATCGAACGGAGGCCTGGGCCCACGGACCAGAATGCAACATGGATTAGCGGAGCAAGCATTTCACATTTCCAAATTGGCCTTCCCCACGCTCTTCGTAAGCTCATTCACCGCCTTGAAGAACTTTGTCTGCTCAAACTCATGCTCTTTAATCGCTTTCTCCATGCTCAACGCTGCTGTGATTGGGGCGCATGCCCTGTCTTTTAGCTCGGCCAATGTCTCCAGGTTCTGGAAGCCGAAACAAGGGGGCGCTGCTGCAATATTGTCTAGATCTGCTTTCGAATCTCCATCGTCTATAATCGCTCCCCCATCTTCCGGAACCTTAAACTGCTCGATGTAGGTCGCAAGCTTGACTCGATCATTGCTGGCCACGAGCTCCAATGCAACCGAGCGGCTCTCGACCACATGCATCTCACGCTGGAACAAGACCTTCTCATCTGGATTGTCGAAATCCAACAAGGCCGACGCGACATTATTTTGCTCTTTGCTGACTGCCTGCTCGACGCTGTTGAACTGCCTCTGCAAGTTGCGCGTGACCCGGGGGAAAAAGGAAGTGGAGGGGGCGGGGGGGCGAAGGCAGGAATGGGTGAAGAGAAGGAAGTAAGCATTATCATGATGACAAAGAAAAGGCCAGGGGAGCAGGAGGGGGGAGGAATGAAGGCAAAGGGCGAATAGAGGGGGAGAAGGAAGAGGAGGAGGAGGAGGAGGAGGAGGAGGAGGGAGGCGGGAGACTGGAGCAGAGGAGAAGCAGGAGGTAAGAAGCAAGTGGTGAGGCGGGAAGAGAGAGCGGGCGGCGGGCGAGCATCTGGGCCACTGGAAGGAATCGGAGGAAGGAGCAGCTGGCTGGCGGGAGCAGCAAGAAGCAGCAAGACAAGGAGAGATGCGAAGGCGAAAAGAGTCGAGGAGGCTGAAGGCTGAAGACTGAAGAGTGAGAGGACAGAGGACATGGAGGCATGGAGTAGTAGCGCAAGAAAACACATGCATGGGAAGGGCAACGAGGAGACATTCACTCATTCACTCAGGAACGTTTGAGAAGATAAACGCTATGGAATTAGGGACGTGACGAAGCAAAAGGAGGAATTGGACGGGCGAGGGGCAGGGAGGAAGAAGGAGGAATCTCGGAAAAGGAGGGGGAAGAGGAGGAGGAGGAGGAGGAGGATGGGGGGGGGGGAGAGGGAGAGGGGGCGGCGAGGCGGGGAGGACACAATTACTACCACTACTACAACTATACCATACTATTCCGGCCTTGCTGCGAAAGGTCTCACCCGCCGCCCCCGCCGCCGCCGACGAGTCGTTCTCGGGCCCCCCAGCGCCGCCAGCTGCGCCTTTCTTCTCATCCTCTGGTTTCGCCTCGTCGCCCACCCCCTCTTCTTCTGGCTCTTCCTTTTTCTCCAGGAGGGTCTTCAGGTCGACGCCAGCCAAGATCCCCGATGCTGCGAATATCGATACGTTCTCACCGCCGCCCCCTTCCTCGTCGGGCCGGAGCGAGACCAGAGCGTCTTTGAATCGATGGTTTCTTTTTATTATGTGCCTCCGCGCGATCTTCCTCGCTGCCTGTAAAAGCGGAACCGCTGGCCCCGCCGTGCGTAGACGTCATCGTGGTGTTGACCGTATCTCTGGTGGCTTTCTTAGCTTGCTTCATCGTCACCTCGAGCTCGCCCTCCTCATCTTCCTCGTCAAAGCTGCTCTTGAAGTCGCCTAGCTTGATCTTGAACCGCATCTCCCCGCGTGGGCCGCCCCAATCTCTGCGCTCGTCGGGCCCCTCAAGCTCTTTCCACTCCTTCAGCGCGGCCGCCCTCGACAGTCTACCTCGAGCCACCTCGCCCTTGTGCTCGATGAACTCTTCTTGCCGCGTCCACTTTTTCCTTCCGGATCCGCGGGCCCCGCTCTTGACAGTGTACTTTTGCTTCCAGATCGCCAAGCTGAATGTTTTCGCCTCTTTCCCTTCTCGTACATGTTTTCCGAAGGCCCTCTGCAATCTGTTGCGTGCCTTCTCGCCCTTTTTCTGGAGTTCCTTCGCCCACTTCTGAACTTCTGGCCCTTGAGCGTTCGCGCGACGGGCCAACTTTTCCTCATCCGATTGGCACTCTTTGCACCTGTTTTGGTCCATGTAAAAGTCGGTGACGGGCTTCAACTTCCTGCAAGCGCCTGTGCACTTCTTTTTCTTCACCTTAGTTGCCACCCCGCTTGTCCTGTCTCCCCTCCTCCCTCCGCCCCCCTCCCAGACCTCTCCCTCTCTCCTATTTCCCATTATGTAGGTGCACAAGGGGATTCGTTAACTTCTTGGCTCTGTCCAGAGCCTTGCAACCAAAAGCTCCCCTCTCCCTCTCCGCCCCTCTCACCCCTCCCCCGTTCTTCTTCTCCATCGTTCATTTTCTCTCGCTGCCCCTGGGCCCTGGGCCCCGGGCCCCCCGCCTGGCCTGGGCCCTGGGCCGACCTGGCCCCCGAGACCTGAGATCAGCATGAATCGTCGTGACGCTGGGGCCCTTGACCGCTACTCTTTGCTTCTCGTTCATGATATTCTTCTCCTCCGAACCTAACCTTTCCGCCCTATCCTCCTCCGACTGTCAATCCAGATTCCCCTCGCCCTTTCAAGTGTTTGACCTGCTCTTGGAGCAAGACCCTCCTGGGCCGCTCGGGCCCGCCCGGGCCGCGCGGGCCCTGGGCCTGGAGCCCAGAGCCGGCGATGGGAGGCAGTCTGGAGACAGGCGAGAAGGAGGAAAGAGACGGAAGAACGGTCGGGAAGAGGACGAGGAAGACGCGGCGGGGTCAGAGGGGAGAGGGGCGGAACGAAGAAGCTGGGAGAGGGCTCGGATGAGGAGGAGTGGGGCGAGGCAGGAGTCCAGGCAGGAGTATGGAGGATGTGAAGTGTGGAATGTGAAGGAGGACGCATACTGTTTTCACGCTGCCAGGCAGTTGACTCGCAATGCCAATCTTATCTGACATCTGGCTGCCAGCGCTGCTGGCGCATGAGTCGAACATTGTCTGCGCTCTTGCGCTTGCTCTTGCCGATGCCCTTAGCCCTTCGAATCATTGTCCTCGGCTCCGCGCTTGACCGTGTTGGCAAACAGGTAGATGATTACGGCGGCAATAGCGGAGGCCTACATAACATTTCCTGCAATCGCCTTGGTCTTGGCTGCACTGAGACCCTTGCGGATTTCCGTGGGAATGCCCATCACCTTGAGTTGCTCTTCTGGCAGCAAGAGCCTCTTGGCCTTCCACGACCAGATCTGGGACTTCCTTAGCAACGCAGGGATGAAAGCGCTCACCGTCGAGTACTTCGGCGTCTGGCAGATGGTGCTGAACACGTCATCGTCCTGCTTGCCGCTGTTCTGGAGGTGTTATTCGTGCCGCTTCAGGCTCGCTTTGACTGAAGTGGTGAGGACCATGCGCGTGGGCCACCTGCCACCCTTCCCATCGCCTGCGGGCATGTGGTTCTTCTCGGCCATGATCTCGATCTCCTTCCGAACTGCTGCTTTCGAAGTTCCCGCCAAATGCGCACTCCCTGACTCCACAGGCTCGCACCTGAACATTGCCATGATATTCGTCTTGTTGAACGGCCCGTACTTCAAGGTCCACTTCAAGCTGCCCTCGGATGGAAAAGTGAGGATCATGTATTTGCGAGTGCGTTGGCACGGCATCCCGATCTCGTGGGGCGAGAAGATGCCGTGATGGATTTCAAAGCCCTTGTCGGACAGCAACATCTTCAAGTGGCCGTGCGCGTAGCAGCACGTGCACTCCAAGATTGCCGCGTGATAGAGAGATCCCCCAAACTGCCTCAGCTCCCAAATCAACGCGAGGAAAGCCAGCGCACCTTTCCCGAAGGATCCATGTTGATCTCCGCGGGACGACCAATCCAGACAACTGATCCCTGCCACCAAGAGTTTCGTCACACCCTGCACATCATGATGAGTGAACTCCTCAGGGAGCAAGCCCCTGACACTCCTGTCCTCCGGGAAGCACTTGCACATTCGCTTATGAAACGAGCAATGCGACTCAAGTCCAGATCCTGGCCAGACCACGTTCTCCTTCTTCTCGAACTTCTGCATCATGGCCAGCGCGCTTGAATGAACTCACGACCAAGAGTTTTCGAGACGCCTGGAATCTTCTTCTCGTTGGCCATCTCGGTATGCTTGCTGTACTTAACGGCGAACTCGTCCGCAAGATCGTTCAAGTCACCAACGAGAAAAGACGGCACCGGGGTAGTCATGTCGCTCATGGCGCAGATGTTTGGAAACCGTTTCAGAATATTCCTGCAGTGGGGCAAGATGTCCCACGCTCTGAAGTGCTTGACTCCGCAAAAAAACGCCTGGCTTGTCATTTCCTGGAGCTGGGGTCTGAGACTCAGGCTCTACCCGAAACTTTATGGAATCCACGATCGTGTTCAATGCTTCCTCTGGTTGGCCGCACCCGCTGCAATCGGTTGTTGTGATGGCGCCCTTCTGCAAACGGTTGTACGCTCGGAAGAGCTCGGTTTCGAAGAGCTGCTGGATCAAATGCTCGACTGGCTTGTCGACGCGGGGCGTCCGACGAGAATCAGCCTGGGCCGCCGAGGGAGCTTGGGCCAATGCCGCGTCGGCCTGCCTAGCTCGTCTGGAGCTGAGGCGCATTTTTGGACGTTGCTTCACCTTGTGCCTTGACTCTGCCGGCAACTGCTTCTGCTGCCGCTTCCCCATCGTTCTCAAAGGATGATGAGTGCACTGTGCGCGCGCAATATGAACCCCTGAAACCAAAATTGGCTACGTATAATGCACGCTGTTTCGGACCAAAGAGGAGGGCTGGCTGGAGGGAAGAACGATGCTCGTGGTGGGGCTAGCTGGCTTTGGCTTTGGCTGCTGCCCGGAGGCTCGAGGCTTGCCGGAGGCTGGAGGCTGGAGAGGGGGGCGGGGGAGGGGCACCTCGGGGGGCCCTGGGGCCTGAACCTTCGGACCGGCCGGATGTTCTCTCGACCCCAGCTGCTCGAGAGGCCTCGCGGAGGCCGAGCCGCGCCCCTGAAGGCCGGAGGGCCGCGTTCGCGACGATGGAGGCGAAGGCAGCGGCGCCCCTCCTGCTCTCTATCATCGCTTATCTGATATTCGTTTTGGCTTGGCTTGCAACGATTGCTGTTATTGCAGTTATCTTGTTCACACCTGCCTTAAGGTTCTAGTTTTGGCTTGCCCCATTCTCATGATGTTATTTCATTGTGCACTTCACCCCCTCGCCTTGCCCATCGAACCTCGCACCTCATTCGAATGCTTACACTGGCAGACAGGCGCACATCGCAGCGGCCCAAGCGAGAAAGAGGAGGAGAAGAAAGAGGGGGGGGGAGAGACACAGTCACACAGAGTTGTGAGAACGATGAAGACATATACAAAGATAGAGAATGGGCGGAGGCGGATTGAGAGAGGGAGAGAAGGAAGGGAAGAAGGAATGAAACACAACAAAAAGACAAGGTGCTGTCGGACTAAGGGCAGCACTTCCTCCTCAACTTCTCCATCTTCTGTTGCTGGAGGGCCCGCTTTCTTGTCCAGCTGCCGGCGGCTTTTCCTTGTGCCACTTGTACTTGGGCCGCATTTCTCGTGCTCGGCGTCGCCCCCTGGCTTTTCCTGCGACGGTTCCCCTGGCGGCCCTGAGGAGTTGGCGGCGGCGCCTCGGCGATGCCGCCAACGACAAAATCATCATCCCAATCCATGGCGCGCCGGCGCAACGGGCCAATGGCCAATCGATGCATCGGCGAGCGACCTACCCGAAAACGAGGAAGGAGAAGGATGGAGGGAGGGGGGTTAAAGAGGGGGGAGAAAGGATGAGGGGGGGGTGAGGTGTGGGGGGGGGGGAGGGCAGAAGAGAGGAGGAAGGGGGGCATGGAGCATGACACAGGGGAGCAATGCGGAGAGTAGGGGAAGGACCAGGGAGCCAGGGAGGGAGGAAGGACATGCAGGCAGATCGAGAGGCCCCCTGGAATCCTGGGCGCCACCCAATTGAACGAAGCGAAACAGAAACGATAGGTCCAGGCCAGCCGGGAGCCCCGGGCCCCAGCGCCCCGAGAGTCTGACGCCGATGCTTCAACGGTCAACAAGTAGCCTGACGTCGGCCCCCGCGGGGCCCCGAAACTCGCAGGGCCGCAGCGCCGCAGCGCCGCGGGCAGATCAGAACCAAACAGCTGCGACTTGGACTTGGACCCCGGGCCCTAGACTGTGGAGTGAAGCGTCCTCTTGTGCCCTGGCTCCTGGCTCAGGCTGGATAAAAATGAATGTGTTTCGAGGCCCCAATCAATAATTTATCCTTCCTTCTTTATCCTGCTAGCTACTCTTCGTGCTCCGGTCCTCTTCCTGCCCTGCCGCCCTACCCCGTCCCCCCTCCTCGTTCCTCGTTGATGGCCGGCTATTTGGCGGATCGACTTGCGACCGAGGGTCGGGAGGACGTGAATTGACGACTCGGAACCAATAGGTTGCGCCAAATGTTTTCATCGAGCCACAGCGTGTGTTTGCACGCGTCTGCGTTCGGGGCCGAGCGCCGAGCTAGATTAGACGCGCCGAATCAACGCTCACTCAGGTCTCAGGTCGACCCATCCTTCTTGCAACATCACTAGAACGCCTCACTCAGGTCTCAGGTCAGTCATCCTTCTTGCAACAACATTTGCAGGCAGTGAAAGCCTCAACACGATGAGACTTCCTGAGTCCATGGCAGTTCTTACTTAGATGGAACTTCGCGCCGCTGGCCGGCGCAATCCACACGGTGCACACGGTGCTCGCAATTGCGAAGCATTGCGAAGCATTGCGAAGCATTCAATCGATGGGGAAGCATCAGAAGATGGCGTCGCTGTCGGCGGTGGCGGCGCAGAAGTGCGAGCACAGAGAGACGTTGATTAAGACTTAGATTGTGTCGGGAGCACCTTGCTAAGAGAAGCGCGATGAGCGAGATTACCACAATACTTGCAAGAATAGCAACCATCTGAAAAGTCGGCACTTCTAAAGTCGAAACACAGGCTGGCGTCTGGCCTGGGCCGCCTGGGCCTGACCCTGAACCCTGAGCCGAAATCAAACCGGACAACCCTCTGGCTGGGGTGGGCTGGGGGGGCCCCCGGCGGGGGCGCGAGGCGCTAGATCCCCCAAGATGGCCCAAGATGGCTCCAAGAGGGCCTCAGAGGCCCGGCCCCCGCGCACACGCGCACGTGCTCTTCATTGGCACGGCCGTACATATTAGCTTTGCGCATGTGCGACATAATTTCACACTTTGCGGTCATCTTCGCGCTGTCGGACCGATATCTTGGCGCCTCCGCGAACTAAGCGCGGTGCTTCGCATCTCTGCAACCTCGCGTGGAAACCATTACCCCTCCTCGCTCCTGACTCTGGATCATTGGATCCCTCCTCCTTCCTGCCTCCACCCCCCGTACCACCTTGCCCACTTTCCTACACCTCATCATCTTTACTCCTCTATCGTTTGTTCGCTCCCATCACACCATTCGCATCCCCCCTTTTATCCTCTTCTGCCCCTCAACCCTCAATGTCGTCCTCGTGCCTCCTCAGCGCCAAGCACTTGGCTCATGACAGGATCGCGAAAAAGGGGCCAGTGGAATGGAGGGCGGGGCCCCGGGCGGAGAAGTGGAGTTATAATGCCGAAGGGCGCGCCTCTCGTGAAGAAGGGCATGCCTCTCGTGCCGTTCGAGGGCTCTTGCCGCGAAAGCAATACGGCCTAGCACAGAGGATATTCCTCCGAACTCCAGGCCAGGCCGCAAGCTGCAGGCTGAAGGCCGAATGTTGAGACGATATTCAATATTCAGAAAAAGATATTATGCGTGTGCTTCATGATGCGCGATGCGATGTCTTATTGTGTGCGTGTGTGCGCGCCTGTGCCCGCTCGCTCCCACTCGAGAAATCACTCGACATGCGCGGCATGAAGCCACCGACGTAAGACACGAATTGGCCCAGAGCACCTGCCTGAGGGCCTGCCTGCAAGCCTAAAAGAAACGGAAGGCGGCAAACAACATCTTCCTTGCGAGGCCCAGGAACGCAGGCAGGCAAACATAGATTCAAAGATGCCATCGTCTTCTTACTCCTCCTCAATCCCCACCCCATTGTGCTTCCCCCTCCTCACCAGAGCGGCTCAGCTACATCGGCGCGTGTCAACTGGCAGCCAGCAACGCAACGGCCTCACAAAAACAAATGCGCATCGCCTGTTCATTGGAGACCGACCTGTGATTCCTGCAATGCACTGTCCTTCTTCCGCTGCTGTGCCACGGCTTCATCAGCGCATGGCAACTTCTCCGATTCTGCCATAAGTGGATCTTCGCCAGACGACACCTCTGGGGTCTCTCGGTTGTGCATCTTCCTGATAAAGTGCTCACGCTGCGGCGAAGTGAACCTTGCGGCGGGCGCGCCAGATCTCTGATCTCACGAAGTACGCTGTCTACTTTAACTGATACCTGCCTGATCTCTTGCTTGATACCGTCCATCTCCTCTCGCACCGACCCGATTGACTGCTGCATGTGGTCCAAGCTCTCCTGGGCATCACCGATGTTGACGACCCCATGCCCTTTGTCAACGCCACCGTTCATGTCATCTCCTCCATGATCCGATTCATCGCCGCCCGCTTCAACTTCGGGATCAACCGCCGGAGCCTCCGGAGCGTCATCACTTGGCGCTGGCGAGCGTTCTGCTTCTTTTGGTACCAGTGCCTCTGCTCTCTGAGCCGCCGCCGCAGAATTTCACATGCTGGTAAAGTCCGCCTCCTGATGCGCGGCTTTGCCGCCTTTGCCGCCTTTGCCATTGTCCGCCTCCGGATACGCGGCTTTGCCGCCTTTGCCGCCTTTGCCACTGTCCGCCTCCGGATGCGCGGCTTTGCCGCCTCTGCCGCCCTTGTCGTTCATGGGGGCCCAGCTGGAGTCGGAGCCTTTAGCCCACCACTTTCCATTGCCATGAGTGCCCTGGCCCTGAGGACTCCAATCCCACTTGCACGAGGGGTTCGCACACCTCGTGTCCGGGTCCAGGTCTTCACGATTTCCATTCTTAGATTCATCAGCACTTTTGCACCAATACCATGATTGATTGCGATGTCTTTTCTTCGGAAAACACGTGATCTTTACTTCGGCACAAGCATCTGCAGGCAAGGCATCTGACAATATCTTCCGACTGGATGTACTCGAACCACGGAGCCTGTATATAATTCGAAATGTCGTCGCACCATGCGAGCTCCGGGTGTTCCCTGTTGCCCCTACCCATGATGAGTATCAAGGAAGGGCTCGGGGCTCGGGGCTCGGCAAGGGTGCAGGCGGCGTAGGCAGGGGGCTCGGTGGTGTAGGCAGGCGGTGTAGGCAAGGGGCTTGCGGCGTGGGCAATAGTGTCTACGGCTATGGCCAATAGGTTTGGGACTTGGCCTTGGCGCTGGCACTCTCGCGCCGCGACCCCATCGAACATGGCCAACCGCTGGCCTGGGCCGGGGGGGGCCGCGACACAAGAGGCGCGATTATCTTTGCGACCGTGGCCCGCGGCTTTCAGAATTCCTCAAGGATTGACCCAACATTGCACAGTCATCTTCGCGCTGGCCCACTTGACTCTTGATAGCGGGTTGGTCATTGCCCTGACGAGCGAAACCCGATTACCTTCGCAATGTCTTCGCCGCCGCCGCCGCCCACTGGCGGCCTAGCAACGCACTCGTCTCGAAATGCAACGCCAAATGTATTCAAATATAGCTGATGTTTGAAATCGCGACTCATGGTAATGGCGCGCGTCAAAAGGTGGGCGGCGGCGGGCGCGCGCTGCGCTCCTTCGACCCACGCCCCCCTGGCAGTTTGTTGTTTTCCTTGTTTCATTTTTTAAAAAGAAAAAAAGCGAACCAAATATTTGCGCGCTTCGCTTTTCCCCCTTCATCCTCTTCTTCTCCGACCTCTTCATCCTCTCCTTCCTGGGCAATCCTCTCCCCTCTCCCGCCTCTCCCGACTCATCCTTTCCCCGCGTTAAGCTCCTCTTTTTCTTGCTCCTCTTCCTCTACCCCTCTGCCATCCGCCCTCCCATCCCATGCCCTCTGCGCTCTTGCCTCTCATCCAGAACCGCTCATCTCAAAATTGGTCCATCCTCTTGCCGCAATGCCAGGCGGCCTTCTGTCAAGAGCTCGCGGCGCTGGGCATCGCGGTGGCCGATTCAGCTGCCGCAGAGCCGAGGCAATCCTCAGCTCGCAACCGCCGCTGTTCGTCGGAGATCTGTCGGCCGTCTCGCCCTTTAGGTACATGTGGCATCGGAAGCATATGCAGTGATCGATGTGAAATACTTTGAAACAGTTGGGGCATTTCCAATATTCTGTTGCTGGTTGATGTCTCTACGCATCGGGATGATGTGCAACGAACGTGTCGGAAA
This sequence comes from Prorocentrum cordatum, assembly GCA_963575745.1. NCBI lineage: Eukaryota > Dinophyceae > Prorocentrales > Prorocentraceae > Prorocentrum > Prorocentrum cordatum. The sequence goes on from CAUYUJ010016108.1 coordinate 285,502, forward strand.
CATTTCGTTCTTCCGGTTCCGTTTCATGCAAGTCTGATTGTGATTTAAAATTCTCTCTGTTGGGACGGGTGAATATGTCAAGTATGTCTTGTGAGCCCCATGCCGCCGCTCCATCCCAGTCGCCGCCGACGCCTGGACATGCGACAGGGAATTGCGCACTGTTGCGTGTCGCGTCTATGACGAGAGGGTATTCTAGAGTATCAATTGCTTGAACTTGTGACTCTGTTGGGTCTCCATGATTTGAGCGAATTGAATCATCCATCGCATCGTTTGTTTGATCGATTGTCCTGACTGGCTTTGGATCTGGCAAACCTGGCAATTGTTCCGCCGCCGTACTTTCCAGTGGCGGGGCCGCAGGATCATGATGCTGCTGCATTGTCTTTGGGTAGCGCATTTGCATCGCCTGAGGGTGGAGTGGGTGGGGGGGGGGGGGGGGGGCGACCCAGGGCTCCGCCGCCCAAGACCGTCTTGCCAAGACCCATGCCCTTGATTCCACCTCATCGAAGGACGCCCCTGCCCTCCCTGCCCCCACCATCGAATCCCCGACCTTGGTCGCCCCCTAGGTTTCCTGGAGCCCCTGCAATTCACACTCTTGGGCTCTTGGGCGGCCCCATGCATAGAAGAACGCAGCTGACCCTTGCCCCCATTTTGCGAAGATGCAGATGCGTTGCCAGGAAGATCAAATGATCTTCAGCATCGCGAGGAGCGCGACGGCTCCATCTTTCAAACTTGAGCCAGAAGCCGAACTCCTGAATCTGAACATCGGGGCAACAGGCGCAGGCAGCAAGGGATAACTTGGCATGAGGACGCAGGAGAAG
>CAUYUJ010016108.1:291319-295631 GCA_963575745.1 Prorocentrum cordatum
ATCGGGCCCGTTAAGATGGCTAGGGCGGTGGCGGGGGGGCGCGAACGGGCGGGCGACGAGGAAACTGGAAACGTGGATGGCCGGATCCAAGATGACAGTCAGACAGGGCGCGGTTGCCGTTCAAGAAGAATGCCCTGACGTTGTCATGTAGTTGTCGCAGGCCGCAGGGGCCGCAGGGGTTCTTCGAGGGAGCCGATGCGATAGGAGGAAGAGGAGGCGAAGGAAAAGAAGGATTAGGCGGACGAGGAGAAATCTGCAGAACGATGCATGCACTGCACTATGGCCTCAACCATCAGACAAGTTTTTTAGATGAACGTCTGGGCGTCTGAACTGCTCTAACTCTCTCTTTTGACGAGGTCCGGGACGAAGAAGGCATGAGAAGAAGGCAGTGGCGAGGGCCCCTGGCTGGGCCATGGGCCATGGAGCTCCCTGAAGCGCGGGGCCTGGGGGGGCCTGGGGCCTGGGCGTGGGGGGTCTTCGGTTGAAAATTCAGGCCTCTACTCGGATTGCGGCAGCGACATTGGGCCATCGGAGCGCACTGGCAAGGCTGCGCCCATCTTCTCTGCGCGTTGCCTCCTTCCTTCTTCCCCCCCACTCCTCATTCGACCCTCACTTGACAAAAACGGCAAAGACATCATCAACTATTGGACGTCCGCGGAGAGTTCTTGGGTCGGTGCTGGCCTTCACACATGGCGCCCCAAGCCCCACCCCCCATCTAAGCGGCGCCAAGTATGGGCCAACACTCGCTCAATCCTCGCGCCCGTCCAATCATTTGCGTTGATGCCGCTTTTGCAAACTGGCCCCTGCAACCTGCACCGCACCCCCGCAAGGGGCCTCGTCTGGCAATCGGAGGTTGGGGGGTGAGATCGAAGTGGAACGGAGAGCCCCCCTACCGGGAAATCGATTTCGGTTTCGTGTTCGTGCGTGCCGCGCGGGCGAGGCGAAGCTGCGTGGGCGGGCGAGAGAAAGTCTCCTGTGGCTGAGGCGCGGCCGGACCCAATGATTCCCTTCCGGCCGGCCGGGGCCCCGCGGTGCCCCGCCGGTGCCCCGCCGGTGCCCCGCTGGGGTCCCGCGTGGCTGAGGCGCGGCCGGACCAAATGATTCCCTTCCGGGCGGCCGGGGCCCCGCGGTGTCCCGCCGGTGTCCCGCGGTGTCCCGCGGTGCCCCGCGGTGCCCCGCAGTGTCCTGCGGTGTCCCGCGAGGATGCTGATGATGAGATGATGATGATGAAGATGATGATGATGATGATGATGATGATGATAAGATGATGATGCTGGTGTCCCGATGAAGATGATGATGTTGATGATGGTGCCGATGATGATGATAATGTCCCAAAGATGATGATGATGATCATGATGATTACGTTGATGATGATGACGATGATGGTGTCCCGATGATGATGATGATGATTCCGATGATGTTGGTGATGAGGATGTTGATGGAACTGGTGCCCCGGCGATGATGATGTTGATGGTGATGATGTTTATGATGATTATGGTGCCCCGATGACGATGCTGATGATCATGATGGTGATGATGATGATGGTGATGCTGATGGTGTCTCGATGATGATAACAATGATAATGACGATGTTGATGATGATGTTGCGCATGATGATGATGACGGTGCCCCAATGATGATGATAATGTTGTGGATGATGATGCGATGATCATGATGATGATGGTGTCCCGAGGATGATGACGATGTTGATGATGTTGATGATGAGAACGATGGTGATCATGATAGTGTCCCGATTATGATGATGATTATGATGATGCTGCTGATGATGATGACGATGACTGTGCCCCGATGATGATGATGTGGATGATGAGATGATGATGGTGATGGTGATGATAATGCTGTCCCGATGATGGTGCTGACGTTGATGATGATGTTTATAATGATGGTGATGACGATGACTGTGCCCTCATGATGATGAAGATGTTGGTGATGATGTTGATGTTGCTGATGTTGATGATGATGACGGCGTTGATTCTGAAAACGATTGTGATATCGATATTAAGATCGATATTGCGACCGAATGCGGGATCGATTGTGTGATCGATTGTGAGATCGATTGTGAGATCAATTGTGAGATCGATCGAATGAGATAGATCGAGTGGGATCGATCAAGTGAGATCGATCGAGCGAGACCGATAATGAGATCGATACTGAGATCGATAGCGAGACCGATTGAGTGAGACGTTTGCCCCCCCCCCCCGAACCTCCTTATCACCCGAAGGCTGGTCGCATAGGCATTGGTAAATCTCTCGCTTCCAATTATCCGTGATCTCGCTTCCTGTCAAAGGTGAGCGCGCACAGACACCATGATTTCATCTGCCCCGGGACTTCCTGCTTGTCAACGCCGCCTGGTTTCAACGCGCGCTGTAAAGTGCACGTTGTCTTGTCGTTCAACTTGCGATAAGGGGCACCTCGCCCGCCAAGATCCGCTCACGTTTTTTGTGTCTGGCGGCATAAATGCAAGATAAAACGGCCCCCATCGTTGACTGTGTGGATCCACAACGTGACAGCCGCCTCTCCCTGGGCTGCCCTCGATGGAGTCTTCTGGATGCTCGTCGGCGTCGCCGGCGTCACAAGCTGAACCTCTCGGCGATGGCAATGCTGGCGGTGGCGACGAAGGCGGAGCGGGTCTCGGCGACGGGGCTGGACTCGTTGCCCCCGGCAATCGCGGCGAAGACAATGCCGGGCTCTGAATTGGCGACGGCGGCGTCGCAGGCGCCCCGTGAAATATCGGCGTGGCCGTCCCGCCAATGGGCGCGGCCGCCCCGCCAATGGGCGCGGCCGCCCCGTCAACGGGCGAGGCTGGTCCACTGCCGCCACTGCTGCCGCCCCATGGTAGGCGGCCCGGGGATGGCTGGGGCGGCGATCGCGGGGGTGGCGATTTAGCGCATGAAAGTAATCCTGACTGGCTGCCACCGCTGGCCTCGTCGTCTTCGCCATGGGCTGGATCGCCAACGATGCTGGCCGCGTCCTCGGCCCCTTGGCATTCAACTTCGTCTTCTATGCCCTCCATCATAGTCGCGTCAGGCAGTAGGTCACCGGGGTCACCGAAGTCAGCGCCATCTCTAATAGCATGCGTTGCGCCCTCACCAGCCTGCCATAGCTGCTTGACTAACTTCACGTAATACGCATGTGGCTTATTGTGCTGAATATCACCAATGCCTAAACTCGCCAACTCAGGAGCTCGAAGGAGGCGCTCTGCATATCGCGGAGAAAGCGTGATTCCTGACGTATAGAACATTTTATCATATTCGCCGTGCACGTACGGCATTGCGCCACCACTCGGCGTCCGCTGCCATGTCCAACCCTTCTCGGCGAGCGCCTTCAACATCTCCAGCGATGAGAGATCCGATAACGGTAGGTGGTGGGTCGGCTTCACTTCGAGCGCATCCCGAGGGTTGAAGAGCTTGCGCATCGGCCACAATTGCTTGGCGCCGTACTGGGTCATTTGCCACGTTGAAGACGACCCTTCCCTTTCATCTGCCAGATCCAACATCCCAAAATTGCGAGGCCTGTCGACTACGTCTCTGAGCGGTCCGACATTGAATTCTCCATGGGCGACATGCACTTCCCCATTCGGAAAAGCACGACTCCTGACGAGCTCCCCGCAACACTTGATAACATAAGCTGTGACCTCTAGATTCTCGAATGCATAGGACAGCTAGGTGTCGATGCTCCACTTTTGGAAGGACGCCTGCCATTCCTTCCACCGTGCGCGGTCTGCTTTAAAACTTCTCTCCCCTCTCCTTCCTCTTCTCCCCCATCCTTCCTCCATGATCCTCCTTCATCTTCATCATTCGCTCTCTTTCTCTCTCGCAATATTTCTCTCCCTGACTTGTTGTGCTCTCTCTGTCTCTCCCCATTTCCCATTGCAGCAGCGTCTTCCCCTCATTCCGCCTACATCTCCCTAGTCCATTATTTTCCCCTCCCTTTATCACAGGTCGCCTGTTTTACCCCTCTCCTTGAGTCTCTCTCTCTCTCTCTCTCTCTCTCTCTCTCTTTCTATCTCTCTCCTCTCTCTGTCTCTCTCTCTCTCTCTCTCTCTCTCTCTCTCTCTCTATATCTCTCTTTCTCTCTTTCTCTCTCTCTCTCTCTCTCTGTCTTGATCCCCCTCTATTCATTTAGTTTCTCGCTCTCGCTCTCTGTCTCTGTCTCTGTCTCCGTCTCTGTCTCTGTCTCTGTCTCTGTCTCTGTCTCTGTCTCTGTCTCTGTCTCTGTCTCTGTCTCTGTCTCTGTCTCTGTCTTCTGTTCTCTCTCTCCTCTCTCTCTCTCTCTCTCTCTCTCTCCCTATC